>SNQJ01S0087371.1:16820-30981 GCA_010110895.2 Picea sitchensis
GAAATTGCATGACATGTACTAGCCATATAGAATAGTCTTACCTCCAAATATATCAAAACTTATACCATTATCCATCAAACAAACTTGGGTCCATTACCCAAACCATTGTGCTACCGGAATTCACTACCAGACTTTATTCAAGGGTTGACATATATGACAACCAACCCAATTAATCAACATTTGATCCCTCTCAACACATGGTAGATCAAAATCTAAGATGGATCTACACTGGTAATTAGGAGAAACTACATATTTGTTCACGCTGGTACTTCTTTCTCTCCTCTAGATGTTGAGTTGATTGAGGAAATAAGACAATAAGAATTTTGAAGTTCTAAACAATATTGTTGCATTGTGGAGGGTTCAAGCCATCATAAATTGATTCTATCTAGAACTATATGGTGAGATATTTTATCAATACTTCTTTGATTGCGATTCTTTGTATAACTTTGGAAACAAATTGAATTGACATCTTGATATCTAAGAACGTGGAATAATTTTTTTCAGATTATGTTTATATGTTGATTGTTCCCCATGACATCTTCTATGATTAAGGTGATGATATGGTATACAAATTGATCTTACTTATTATATGTGGGGATGGGAATTGATTCTTCGTGTTTCACTAGGGTGTCAATACCGCTAAGCTCATGCACAACTTTGTTAATGATGATGGATGAGTCTTCCATTGTACATGATTTTCTAGGAATTGCTTTGTTGACTATTGGAATATTGAMTTTTTGAAACTAAAYAAGATTTTGTCAATGGTGAAACTTATATTTTCATCTTTGATTTCATTAGTGAGGGTTTCCCTATCTATAATTTGTACTTTGACTTCTATGAGTCTTAGTGATTCCACAAGATTTGTTGGTTTTTCTTTGGTAACAAGTTGTTTCTTGATTTTTATGATACTAACACAAACTTTTTGAGGAAGGGTTTGAAAATAGAATTTATCAAGATTTGAAATGTGGAAGGTTCATTAGTAAGGATAAATGACATCACCAAAAACTCATAATGACCTTCATGTGTGCTAAAGGCTATTTTGGGGATGTCTTATTGCCTCGTCCTAATTTGATGATATTCAAAATGGAGATTCGAATTGGTAACAAAAAATTCTCTATTCAATTCATCTAATAATTCATCAATGAAAATAATATGAAACTTATATTCTATGGTCATCTTGTTGAGATCTCTATAATATGGACACATATTCCATGAACCTTCCTTTTTGTAAATCATCACCACTGGTGAAGAGAAATCACTTTRGCAAGGTTGAATGATGCCAATCTCTAGCTTGAACCATAAACTCAATCTCACTCTTTCATGCATATGGGTACATGTAAGGTCTAATGTTAGGTGTTACACTTCTTGGTTTCAAATGGATAGCATGGTTTGAGATCTTGAGCACGTGGAAGACCCTTTGGAATCTCTCCAAATACCTTGGAATGATTGTCGATAACTTTTTGGAGATCCATGGGAATAGAGGCTTTAGATGTTTGAACATCTAGTGAGCAAACTTTTGCAATTACACCATGGTGTTCTTTTTTTAGAAATTTTGTCATGTTGTTAGAGCTTATCACTTTAGAGGGTTTCCCTTATATACCTCTGACCTCAATTTCCTTTCCTTTCGAGGAAAATCTTAAGAAAAATTCTTAAAAATTGTCATTATTCCCAATGATTGTAACCATTGGACCCCTAATACAACGTTCAAACCACCCATTTGGATTGCAATAATTGGACTATCCAATAAGTAGTCCCCCATATTGAGCTTAATATTATGACACTTCCCTAAACAATTTATGGTACCTCCATCTAGAATCATTACTTGAAACCCTAGCGTTGGATATATAAAGGAATTGAGAAGTTTGGCTAATTTGCAATTAAATAAGTTATGGGTACTACCCGAATCAATCAACATTGCTACCTTTTTCTTTTTGATATATCATTCTATATTGATATTTTGACGAGTGTTGATGCCAACCAATGCATGCCAATATATGGTTGGAGTATTCTCTTCTAGCTATAGATCTTGCGATAGTTCCAATTCTTTATCTTCTTCCTCTTCACACTATATGTAGAATAATTTCCTTTCACTGCATTTATTCCCCTTATTGTAGTTGTTGTCACAATTGAATCATAGTACCTTATCTTCTTTCATCCATTTTTTGAGATGTAAACCTTGTAGGTTAATTGAGGTTAGGAGAGGGAACATGGTGCTCTCTATAGTTCTTAATGGCCACCCTTCTAGTAGCCATGTTTTTACTTTCAACTTTCCTTGTCACACTAAAAACATGCTCTAGAAATTTAGGTTCCAAGATATCCACCTCATGTTGAATGCCCTCCTTTAAATTTTTGATAAAGAGATCTAAAAATTTATCCTCTAGAATGTTCTTTACTCCAAGAATGAAATTGTTGAATGTGCACTGTAATTGAGCCTCTATGACAAAGATTTATCAATTGAATAAAGAATGTGTTTCTCTTAATATCCCAATAATTTGCCATGAGTTCATCCATAGAAATGGACCAAGAGACAATATAATTCGTTTTTGTTCACAAAGCCATTGGCACCAGACAAATTGACCAAGTTATAAATACAAGGATGCAAGATTTACCTTTTATAAAGTTGGAACTTGGTGTAGATCAAAGAATTTCTCCATCTAGAATATCCATGTTATAGGATATTTACCATCAAACTTCCGCATAATGATCTTGGGAATTAAATAGTTTCTTGGTCCCAAGTTGAACCCTTGATGATGCAGATATTAGAGTGATGAATGATCATGATTATGGGATTCAACCTTTGTGTTCTCCAACTGTGTTAAAATATTCTCGATATGAGATTGGAGTTCAACAATTTTATCCTCCTTATTTTCAAATTTCCTTGGGTCACAATATCACTTTTAGGGAATCTCTCATCTAGGGTATGTAAGAGCATGGATTCCATGGAATTTTGTAATAATTCCATCTTTTGATCCATCAACTTTTCCATTTTATCTTCAATTTCCATTTTAAGGATTTCTTGTGAACATATCAAATCAAAATTTTTCAACATATTACCACTCGTGTCAATAACTTGGTTCCTTGATTGGAATACCTAATTCTTTAAGTCTTCACATTCTTCAAGATTCATGGATGAGTTCTTTGGAGGTTTAGTAGGTGTAGAGTTTTTTTCCACCACCTCTTGCCATGTGACACAAAAATAATATATACTTAGAGTTATCCTCTATTTTTCTCTTTACCACACCTTTTGAACCACCTCAAATAGATCTTCCACTAAACAATTATGCAAGTTCCAATTTAACATACATTTTAAAAACCCTAATTTGGAGACTATTTTGTAGGCTGACCTTGCACCTAATATAAATATGAAATTTATATACCTCTAAGTCTAAAATTTCAGTCTATGTTAACATGATATGTCTTCTTTGAAATAGCATGGGTTTTAATAAATTCTAATGTGCCAAGAAAAAGTTATGGTAACTTTCCTAAAACATGTTGATTTTTTCCCTTTCAGGAGAGCGAAATTATACTGACTTCCACATGTCTAAATTTTCAAATATACCTTAACGTTTTTTTTTATAAAACTCACTATGGTCCATACTGTATTCAATACAACTATTTTCACTCAATTTGGATCTTTCTAGAATCATATATGTTTTTTTACCCAAAACACATTTTTTAGATTGGTTTTAGGATTAGTCAAAAACCCTAACTTCCACAACATGTAACTTGAAAAGTATAGTGAATCTAAATTGTAAATTTGTACCATGAGTACTCCACTATGTCATCTCATGGCCCTAAAAATTTCACTATCTAAAACTTCCAAAAAAAGTAAAATTATAGTGAAAATTCCAAGTTGACTCGTTTGAAGGATCCAAACCCAAGGATTGTATGCTCTGAAACCAAATGTTATGCACCAAACACCCAAATAGCATAAAAATTAAAAAGAATTAACTTCATGCCTTGATAATGAGAGAAGAAGGAATGAGAAGCCTCTTCGAGGGGGAAACCTCCTTTTACAATATAACAAATGTTGAAGATGATATGATCTCTAAAACTAGGTCTCCTTGGTATATATAGGAGATAAATGGTACAATTACGATTAAAGGGTCTAGCTGACCATTAAAGGGCCTATACAACCAATAAGTACAATACTAATATAACAATATAAATGTAATAACTTAATATCTAGGGCTTAATAGGTTTACACTGGGTACCTTCCACAAAATGCAATGAAGTGCCTATAGGTTTCCCAACAAGGATTTATTTGGAAAAAAATGAAAGTAAATTTGACACGTTAAATGACATTAAAAAAATTTCATTAGAAATATAACACAATTCCCTACAAATTATATTTTTACTACACAACAAAGTTCTCGAGGATTATAGGTGTTTCAAGGTATTCAATTTAAAAAATATGCAAAATATCAAATTTTCGTCACCATGTTTCAATAGAAAGTGTGACACATCTTCAGGGATTCACCTAGTCTTTTTTGAAGTTTTCTCCTCTGCGTATATATTGGTGTTTCCTCCTCCTATTGCAACATTGTTCTCTATTTTTCAATCTATTTCCCTAATGATGGGTGAAGTGCTCACCTAAAATGCATTGGAGAAAAAATGTTATAGGAAACAAATCTAGTGATTTGAAATGGATAATTATATAATTTTTCATCTATCTTGGTACTTTCTAGGTGAAAAAATTGGAAGCATTGGCTTGCAGGGCCCATTTTAGGGCTAGGTCCTAGTTTGGGGTTTGAAAATTTCGAGAGCCGGTTTGAAGCATGAAATGGCACTTTTTGGAGTTAAAACTTTGCAAACATAGATACCAACCCCTCGACACTATTCTACAGAATGAAAGACTTCCATTAGTGAAAAAATCACCTCGGTCATAGTTCATAAGTAGAAGTTATGCCTCCTGCAAGTTGACCTACCCTATTGACCACCATGTTACCAAGTGGATGTTGTGTAAATCCCCATTACTCACACATGTGGGGCTAGTCACATGTGGAATTTCAAGAAGATTCTAGAGGGTCCAAAACCCTAAAACTATTTGAGGGTTGAGGCATTCAAAAACCTTAACCCTAACCCTAGACAACTCTTAGGATATGTTACATATTGGGCCACTAGGAAAGGAAAGGAGTTCCATTCTTTTGGTATTATTATTGTTCAATAGTTGAGCAAAGCATCTAGGAGTGGGATACTGAAGCATAAAAGAGGAGGTAGAAGATTATGTAGTAGCTATTCATGCTACAATGTCCATGTAAAATTCATAGTGAGTGTCACTTTCTTTGTACTTGCATTCCATAACTAAGAAAAAGAGAGCATAGCATAGGCCTCACCTTCTAGCTAGGTTTTCTCCCATATTAGATTTCCTAGGTCACACCTTGTGTTCACTTGTGTGGATGGTGCATTCATTTTCTTTCTTCTTTCATTTAAATTTCAATTATTTCCATAATTTTGAGAGCTAGGGTACTAATATTAAATCTAAGATCTAAGGTAATAAACTGCATATTAAAGGATTTAGAATATTGTAATATTTGATGTGACAAATTGTTCTAGTGGAATATCCATGGAAATTTACAGATCATATTAGCTTCAAATCATTTTTCTTTAGGGTTTTATGGGAGGTTGTAGGATCTAGGAATTTGATTAAGAAGGAAGTCTCAAAACCCTAGCCATTGAAAATGAGTCTAGTCATTAGAAGCCTCAGGCTGAGGCAAAGGAGAGATATCTAAATATTGTAGAACAAGTTATTGATATCTCTCTCAACATGGCCTCCTCATGGTGGCTCTAGAGAAAAAATTTGGAAATTTTGTGGAGGTTTGTGGCTCTAACTTGGAAGTTGGATCAGGTGAGAAATCGAGAGATAATGAAGACCTAGAAAAGGAGCCGGAAAAAAGAGCTAGAGAAAGAGAAACCAAGTTCCAATGCCATCATTTCTTCATAATATTTATTTAAAATGGAAGTGAAAGTGGACATCAAACTCTACCAAGGTGAGATCGATGTTGTTAAGTTGAATTATTGGTTGTAGTAGATAGAAATTTATTTTAGTATCCATAACATAGGGGACGAGAAAAATAGTTCATTTTCTTGACTAAAATTAGAGGGCCATACCCTAAATAGGTGGAAAAACCACATGGAGACACTTGGGCTAGAGGGTGATCCCTCAATAACTAAGTGGGAGGTAATCCCTCATAAATTCCTATTTCTACCCTATTGAGTGTGTAGAGGACCAGTGGATCTGTTGACATCACTTCAAGCATAGACAAGGGTAGAGTGTGCAAGAGTACGCCACCGATTTCAACTAAATCAAAATTATGTTGGGTATATATTTCAAGAACCCAAACATATTCCTAAAGTATCTGGGAGGTATACATACTCATTTATGTAATCTCCCAAGAAACCAAACATACTCCTCAAGTATCTAAGAGGTCTACATAGTCATTTATGGAAGCAGTTAAAATTAATGAGGCCTATATGCAAGCATAGTACTCAGAGAATATAGGAAATAAGAAAGGAAAAACAAGTGGTTCCAAACAAAAATACCACAAATATCATTCCAAGGAGGGGAAGAAGAAGTGGAAAAGAAAGGACAAGAAGACAACGACAATTGCACATCAGTGCAAGGTTTACATAACCACTGCATCCATTATAATATCGATGGTCACACTGAAGATGAGTGTTGGAAGCTACATCCAAAGCTGAATTCAAAAAATCGTAAGAAGGATGCCAAGAAAAAGAACCTACTAGCCATGAATTCAAGTAACCAGGTAGAGAGAAACTCAAATGTAAATGGCAATATTGTCTACTCTACATTGAAAAAGGAGGTGAAATTGAGTAACCTTCATCACAAGGAAGAGAAGGATATGGTTAAAAACTTCCATATTAATATCTAGGTCAAGCATATACAGGTGGATTCTCTATTCAATTCTAGTTAATAGGCTAACCTCATAGAAAAAGGTCCAGATAGTCACACTTGGATTGAAATGTCATGATCATACTAACCTATATCCATTGGGATGGGTAAATAAGGATGAAAATCTCAAGGTCACTCAATAGTGTAAGATCACATTTACTACAAGTGAAGACTATATTGATGAAGTGGAGGTAGATGTAGTACCACTTGATGCGTGTGGTGTAGTGTTTGGAATCTCCTACATGTATACAAGGGATGAAATCTTTATGAGGAGAGAAAACCAGTACCGCGTGATCAAGGACGAGAATTCCTCCATCGTCAATTTACACAAAGGTAAATCCAAGATCTCTTTGGTAAGTACTAACCAAGCCAAGAAATTAATCAGTTCTAGTAGGAAGTTTGTATTACTTTTCTTAAGAGAGAGTTGTCCAGGTGATGAATTGGTAAAGTAAATGCATCTCTAGAGGGATGTACTAAAGAGTATAAATTTTAGTTGGAGGAGTTGATGTAGGCATATAGAGAAGTGTTTTAGGATCCTAAAGGGTTACCACCTAAGAGGTTAGTGGAGCATGAGATACAGTTGTTTCCTAAGACGCCATTGCCAAATATTGGGTTGTATAAATAATCGGCCTTGGAAGCAGATGAAGTGAAGAAATAGTTGCAATAATTGCTAGAGAAGGGAGGAATTTGAACAAGCACCTCACCTTTTGGGTCAGTTATCATCATAGTACCCAATAAGGATGGGACTTGGTGAATGTGTATCCAGTATAGAGATTTGAACAAGATCACCCTCAAGAATAGGTATCATTTTCCCAAGACCAATGATTTGTTAGATCAATTGCAACATGCCAAGTACTTCACCAAGTTGGATCTCAAATCAGGATACCACAAAGTACGAGTTAAAGAAGAAGACACCTAAAAGACCACCTTCAAGATAAGGTAAGGTTTATATGAATGGTCGGTAATGCCTTTAAATTTATGTCTTGCCCCATCTACATTTATTTGTTTGATGAATGACGTATTGTGTCCCTTTTTAGATTAATTTGTGATAATATAATCAGTTGATATATTGGTTTTTAGGTCTACCCAGGAAGATAATATCTCACATCTCATGCAAGTGTTAGAGATTCTGAAAAAACTTCAACTACTGGCTAACCTTAATAAATATCATTTTTCTCAACAGTCACTGGTGTATTTGGGTATGTGATTAGTGGAGGATAACTCAAGTTAGATCTCATGATGATGGAGGCCATCCTCAAGTGGCTAGCTCATGCCAATGTCACTAAATTTTGGATATTTGTTGGGGAAACACAATACCTACATAAGTTTATAGGATCCTTTTCAATTGTACATACACCACTTTATGCCATAATAACTAGTGGTAAGAGTTTCCAGTTGGGGAAGAATCAACATAAAGCTTTCGATGAGATGAAATGGAATATTAGTCAATCATTTTTTCTTACATTTCCTAATTTGTAGAAGCCTTTCAAAGTGGAGATGGATGCGAGTGGATATGCTATGGGAGTGATCTTAATGCAGGGAGGTAAAATGGTATGCTATCATTCTAAAATGTTTCACGCTGGAGTCTTGAACTACCCTACGTACAATAAGGAACTCTACACCCTTTTATTCTGTTAAGAAGCAGAAGCACTATCTAATGCGAAATGAAACCATTACCCATATTGATCACTAGCTACTATAGTATTTGTAGGCCCAGAGTAAGCTTCAACAAACTAGACACTATAAGTGGATGAGGATTTTGTAGTAGTTTCATTTAGTCATCAAATATAAGAAGGACAACACTAATAATTTGGAAGACATGCTTTCAAGGCCATCCACATTAAGGCTTTGTGTAACACCTACTGATGGTGCCCATATTCCCAATCAAAGGCCAAAGACCCATTTTTTCCTCCTTGTCCATGCAAACTACCTTGATACCAAAACCGTGTGCAAATCCTACTAATGGCACCCATATTTGTAATTGGAGGTTGGGAATTGGAAGGACCCCACTAGGGAGATTGAGTCAACGAAATTGGAGGAAGAAGACAAGTGTTACAAGAAGAAAATACAGAATGGTTGTTTACTCAAAGTTGAAAAGAATCTAATTTACAAATTTACTTCTACTAACATTGGAAATTACATTCAGTACATTAAATATCATGCTATAATTGACAAATTTATGGGCATCTAACCCTGTAAAAAATACCTCGTAAGTTAGATCAAATCTAGATGGAATCCCAATGGTCAAGTGGGCTTGAAGTTGGGATCTAAAGGTTTTTTTACAACATTGTTTTCATGCATTGAGGATAGGGAGAGAATCTTCAAAGAAGGTCCCTACTTCTTCAACTCTACAGGGTTGCACCTATGCTAATGGACATATTGATTTAGGGGCTTTAGTTCTAGAAAACAACCTAAGGAATGCCTCTTAGGAAGTCTTTCTTTCTAAATTAGAAACCAAGCTTCAATACTAGACCTTTAGGTTTCTAACCCTCCTTGTTAAGATTACTCTAATTAAATATGTTCTCTAGTCAATGCCTCTTTATATATTTTTTCTATTTTCACTACTCCTGCCAAGATTCTTAAAGCTATACATAACCTCTAGAAATCCTTCCTTTGGGGGGGTCCTTTAAGGGAATAAAAATGGGCTCTCATCGCTTGGGACACAATCTACCTCCCCAAATGGGTAGGATGTATGGGAATCAAAGACCCTCTAATGTTGGGTAAAGCTATTAAGGCTAAGACTTGGTGGAGGTGGGTAAAGGGCAAGGAATACTTGTGGTGCAAAATATGGAAAGCCAAATATGTAGATAATATTGATGAGACTTACCTCATTTGAATGGATAACTACTTCCCTAGATCCCTCATATGGAGCAATGCCTGGAACAACAAATCTCTAGTAAAAAACTATTGTTTCTGGGAAAGCAAGGATGGAACCTATGCTTTCTTTTGGGACAATGCATGGAAATAGGAGGCCAAGCAAGGGACATAATCAGACCTCCAAGATGCCTAAACCTCCCTCCTTGATCAGGGATAGATGCATGTAAGCCAATATTGGTTAAACATGGGTGAGAATCACCAAGGAGATTCATTGTATATGGATATCAAGTGAAGGATGTCTTGAGGGAGTGACTAGTGAAAGAAGGAGAATTTTAGACAACACCTTAAAGAAATAAGAATATACTATGATTCAAGAAATGATATCCTAAAATGGGGCTCTCAAGGCGATGGAAACTTTCATGTTAAGTAGGCTTATAGCATTGAGGCTAAACACAATTTGCTACAAAAAGAAACCATCCAGAAAAAGGTTTGGAATGTAGAAAATTGGCCAAAGATTTCATCTTTCCTCTGGATTCTGGAAAGAAAAAGAATACTTACTTGGGACAAACTACTTGAGAGAGGATTTGAAGGGCCTTCGATATGCTACATGTGTAGAGCCAATGAAGAAACAACTAGACACTTATTTAATGGGTGTCTAGAAATCAATATTCTATGGGATGCAAGAGCTACTCTCTTCCAACAATTTGATTTCTCATGGAATAGTATCATTCAAACCTTGGAAAACTAGAGATCCTCACCTATGAGAATTTAGTGCTTGATAAAGCCTAGAATTCATTCCTAGGGTTTCTTCTGTGGATTGTGTGGAAGGAATGCATTCAAAGGATTTTCAAACATCTTCATAGGAAAAGAAAATACATTTGGATGAGTGTTCAAGAGAGCATTTGAAAACAATCACCTCCTTCCCCTAGCCAAAGGGAGCCAATCAACCCCAAGGTAGTGAGAAAATCATCTTCTCTAATTGGCAGTTCCAACAAAGTCCTCTATCTTCAGTCACACCCAAGCCTAATGACAAGTAGGCTTCTCCATCAATATGTTCAAGGCCACCAACAAGATTAATCAAACTAAACTTTCATGGAGCCTCCAAAGGTGATCTTAGAGTGGTAGGGGTGGGAGGGGTCTTCAGAAATGATTCTAGCAACATTATATTCATCTATGTTTCCCATCTAGGAAAGAATACAAACAATGCAGTAGAGTATTTTGGTCTGATGAAGGGCTTGCAATTGGCACATCAACTTAGGTTCAACAATCTTATAGTGGAGGGAGACTCTTCAACCATTATTCAAGCTCTAAAGAGAATTCAATGTGGAGCAAATCCCGACTTGGTTTCCAATAAATTGTCCCACTCTGCCAAATATCAACAAATTTTAGAGCTAATTAGCCTTATTCCTACCTTATTCCTAGCCTTATTCCCTTCCATATTTAAAACAATTAAAAAAAATTAAAATAAACCACCCTTATAAATTTATTTAGTTATTTTTTAATTTAGAAAAAAAACAATAAAAAATTTATTAAAAAAATAAAAGTAATAATAATAACTAAATTCCATTTGGTCCCGCCACTCCTTTCACAAGCATGTATGAGTGGGGGGAGGGCATGTGGAGTGGGAAAGAGGGGAGCGATTCCGAGGGGATGGGGGGCTCCCCCCACAACCAAATGTAATTGTATTATTTTGTTTTCATTTTTTTATTCAATTTGTTTTTTTAATATTTTTATTTATTTATTTTAAATTATTTTTAACTGTTTAAAAAAAAACCATTAAATTGTTTTTTTCATTTTTTTTTTAATTTGTTTGATATATGTTTTAATGTTTTTTTCAAACAACAATTAATTTGTATTTGAATTTTTTTAATTTGTTTTAAATATTTTTATTGGTGGTTTTTTTTTACAAATTAAATTGTTTTTTAAGTTTTTTTTTATTTGTTTAAATATGTTTTAATGTTTTTTTCTAACCACAATTAATTTGTATTTGAATTTTTTCAATTTGTTTTAAATATTTTTTTTTAATTGGTGGTTTCTTTTTACAAATTTCAATTAGAAGAGATATATATTTTTTAAGGTTTAAGTATTTTTTAAAATAATTTTTTATAAAAATAAATATGCACTTTTCTCTATGTTTTGATTTTTTTCATTATTTTTCTTTATTTTTTTTCATATTTGTGTTTTTCATTTTTTTTATTATTTTGTATACAATCTAAGTGAGTTTAATGGTTAAGAACATGTGTTTCTTCCTAAGAGGTTATAGGTTTAAATCCATAGGGAGGTTGGGTATGTATATCTTCGTAGACTTTACCTGTTAAATCGTTGGGTGGAGGGGGTCCCTTGTCCCATAAACAAGGGCGTCTCATACACTAATTTGGTGTCTGGCTTGACTGTGACCTTAAAAATAGATTATTATTATTATTATTATTTGACTTTTAGGTCATGGTTTAAAAATGCTACAAATTTAAGTTTTAAAAAAAGTGGGTGCTACTACATGTAGCACTTCTTTTCAATTTAGTGATTGATTTTAAGATTTTGGAAAGGTACCAATTAGCAAGGTCATGGGTTTCAAAGAAGTTATAATTTTGACCCCTCAAAAAATGGGGGTACTACTGGGAGCACCACTTTTTAGACCCGGTGTTGATTTTAAGGTTTTGGTTGCAACACTACATATCGTTAAGGTCATCGTTTCAAAAAAATTGTAATTTTAACATTGAAAAAAGAAGGGGTGTTGCTCTTGGCACCACCTTTTGATTCGAGGGTTGATTTTAAAGGTTTTGCTGGAAACAATTATGAGGTTGTCAAGGCCATGGTCACAAAAGATGATGAATTTAACCTGGAAAAAAAGGGTGTTACTAGTAACACCACTTTTCAATTAGGCATTTTTAATTAAAAAAAATGGGGTTTTAAAGCTAGCATTCTCATTTTGAAGTCATAGTTCTCGTCAACTCAATAACTATGTTTGTAGGGTGTTATCCTTTGTAAAAACAATGTGCATGTGTTATAAATCACATGTGCATTACTAGAGCACATGTGTTCTATAATGTGTGCACATTTCTTTTAGATAAAAAAAATAACACAAATCACAGCCTCAAACTCTTTGTAAAATCCAAGATTGTCTGTAGGTTAAAAGATACATTTCACAAAAAAAAAATGATTTTCCACGCAACTTTTATGAATTTTGTGTGGTTGAAAGGAAAATGTTGTCTATTTCTTATTGCCAATCTATGTGAACACATGGAACAAACATAATTGATCAAGAAAATATTCATGGAAAGTGCATCCTAATGAAAATGTGATTGAAGAAAGATAAAAGACAAGGTTAGATATGGAAAAATATAGGATTTTAGTAAGGACCAATCTAAATTCTAGCACTACAAATGCCACTATTGTTTCTATTCCATCACCACAAGCAAAGCACGGGATGTCAATAGAGGCTAATTTAATTCCAACATCTAATCATTCTTCAACAATTATTCCATCAAAATAAGTTGTTGTTGATGAAGAGATGATGAGACTTTTGGTTGGATCTAATTATAACGAGGTTGAAATTATAGAGATAATTGGTACATAGCCTTTCAATGAAGAAGTTATTGTGGTGGACCTCTTGTTAAGTAGTTATGCATTCATCAAACTAGCCATACGCATGTCTACTCTCCTCTCAAGTTTGACCCATAACTTATTAAAAGATTAAAAACTCCTACAATTATGCCACAATAGAGAGGTAAAAAGTTATAGACTATGAGTCCATCATCCTTAAACTGAGTAGTGTGTGCCAAAAAAAACCCTTAAATGCATCCAAGTGAATGAAACTGAGTAGTGTGTGCACAAAGAACCCTTAAAAACATCCAAGTTAATGAAAGTGGTGTAATGTGCCTCGAAGGTAAACTATCTAACCAAACTATTTATTACTAGTCATACAAAACTAGCACAGCCACTCAAAACCGTGGCTAATTAACGCCGAAAGGCTTCGACAAAAAAATACAGCCACAATTTTTCTATTAAAATGATAAAAGTTGGTTTTGATTTAAATCTCATAAAAAGAAAACCATTAATGTTTTAGGTTTTATTTAAATCCCATGAGGACAAAGAATGTTTTGACTTTATTAAATTTGAACTATCCATTTAATATTTATTATTAAAAAAAAACTATTTACAAATCATGCAGAAAACTTTTGAGGCATCTACATCAGTCTTTGACGCATCTGTATCAGTGAGTAAATATGCAAATATTTGTATACTTTTCCTTGAAGAATCGAATATACGCTAACTCCCTGCTCGCGAACACAGGCGTTGCTTTTGCGTATATTTGTATGCTCCGCCATGGAGTCACTGAGCTTCGGAATACCCCTTATCCTCCTCCCCATTCAAGTTGACCAAGGCTTGAATGCCCGGCAAATAGCCGCAGAATTGAAGGCAGGGATCGAAACA
>SNQJ01S0087371.1:33732-44047 GCA_010110895.2 Picea sitchensis
ACAATGAAATTATTTATAAGATGCTCATTGCAATACTTATCAACTCTATAAAGATGACAAAAACTATGAACTCACCTCTTGCAATACCTCTTCCTTATAATGTTAAGACTGAACTAAACATAAGACATAAATACCTTTCTCTCTCACTTTTACATCACATCAATCCATCTCATCTCATATGGTTGCACTATCCCTCTTCCAAACTCTCTAAATAATACATTCTTATCCTTCTACCTGGATGCACTATCACTCTGCTATTCTCATTCTAAATCCCAAACCTCCCCATGATTTTTAACTCAATATTTTTTTTTTCTACCACACACCAATTAACAAAATACATATATGATCTATTATACCTAGTTTCATAATTGCTTTCCCTTGTCCTCTCGCTGACTACAACAATGATAATTACAAGAATTTTACCAGATAATGTTTGCACAATGTAGGATTTGCAAGAACTAGCACCCAACCACTACACTTTTGTATACAATAGTTCCTTCATAAATTGTTCCTCACCAGCTATAATATTTATGTCATTATTATCTTACTTTTCCAACAATTTAGAACTACATATATAGAGTTAGATTTATGACCATTTTTTCTTAAACAACACCACAACATTAGAATTCTATTGTTGTGTCTATTCAGCCAGATATTTTCCACATCGACACTACACATCTCAGATGGCTTCTCTAGTTATAACTACATACCTATATAGGTAGATGTACAACCATTCATTCTTAAGCAACAACAACACCACAGCGTTAGCATTCTATTTCTACATCTACTCAGCCAAATATTGTCCACATAGACACTACACCTCAGATGGTTTCTCTAGTTAGAACTACATACCTATATAGGTTGATGTACAACCATTCTTTCTTAAACAACAACACCAAAGCCTTAGCATTCTATTGCTATGTCTACTCAACTAGATATTGTCCACAATGACACTACACCTCAGGTGGCTTCTCTAGTTCTACATCCTTCAATGTAACTCAAACATGGCTATATGCATTCTCTTCATATGTATACTTCACCAGCATGGATGCACACCACCACCAGTGCTTATTTGTACCATAGAACACATTCCATATTCATTGTGCACATTAATCGTTGGATTTTTCTTGTTTACACTCTAGGAGAAACACATCAGATCATGGACATGACATATTCAAGGGATACTGATCACCTCAGCCCTACAACAAGTTCTTCACATCAACACACAAATAAGTATCAGTCCTAGATCACCACAAGCTCGGACTAGAACATCCTTACTATATTCAAATCCCATCCATTCTATTTTTCCACCAAGTCTATCATGTCCTTGAAAAAGCACAGTTGCAAGAGATTGCAACAAAGCACACTCAGCCTTGTAGGATCATATCAATAGTTCATACCATACCACCTTTTAATCTTTCCACCAAGTCTATCACCTAGAGTATTGTGATCACCCTTTGTTTCAAAACATTGTGATCACACTAACTTGATTTGGTATTAACTACCCTTCGAGTTAAACATTTCCATTTCTCTTCATTTATATGGTATCATGTACCTTCATTTGAATAGGGTGAGTTACCTTTACTTGAATGGGTGTAAGTGTCTTTGTTTAAACAAGTGATCCATTGTTTTGATCTCCCATTCTTTCAAAGCGTTACAACTTTTTGTGTGGGAACAACTTTGATTTCTTTCATTCATATGAGTGTGAGTAACCTTCATTTTTTTGGTAAGGGAATGAATCAACCACAAGGTTATGGGTCAATCACGGATCAAGAATCCCAACATCCAGCTTCTCAATATGGTATACCATATTACAATGTAATATGGATTTAAAAAAAATAAAAAAAATAAAAAATGACATGTACAATTTCTTTTAAAAACACACACACATACATTAAAAATTAAAAAATGGGTGCTACTAGTATCACCACTTTTTGAAACAGGGGTAAAAGTAGCCACTAAATGTGATCTCTAAAAAATGAGAATTTTGGAGGGTTCTCGTCAATTTGTTAACTATATTTAGCTTGTAGAAGACGTAGTTTTACACAAGTTTTTCAATTCTCTTAGAAGTTGATTTTTAGATTGAGTGTATGTTTTCTTTTGTTTTAATATCTATGGATAAGGTGAGGTTTTCTATTGAGAGAACTACTTGTTTTTCTCTTGAATTTCTTATTCTTTAGGAGGTCTATCTTCTATTGGTTTAGTGATGAGAGGAGACAAAGGGGATACCACCATTTTTCCTGATCGAAGATTTAACTCATTTAAAATTCCAATAAATTTACTGATTATAATGGATAGTTTTTCATCTTGTTATTATAGACTAGTTGGACCTATCTATTGTTGGGTTTTGGTGTTGGTTGATTAGGCCTTTATGGCTATTTAGGAGCATGCTATGTAGTGTTTTGTGTAGGAGGTGGAAACAAGGCCGCTTGTTGTTGGCCTTGAGGTCTCCAAGACCATGGAGAGTTAGGTCATTGGTCTTGAGACTACTATGAAATATGAAATGGAAAAGGCTGAGGTTGAGGAGGAGACTACATTGTTGTGGTATTTGATTTTTCACTTGCTAATTCGACTAACTAGGGGGGTACTAGGCTATATGAGGAGTATATATTTGACTATTATAAGGAGTATTAAAATGTTCAGGATGTTAATAAGACATACATTGTTGGAATTTTCTTGGAGGTTCTTTCCTTCTTTGATTGATGAATCATAATTTCTCCATATTCTCCTTTTCTCCTTGATCCATAGATTTTAAGCTAGGCAGGGATGGACAACGGTTGTTTGATGATTTTCCTTATAGTTTCCACAAACTTATATTAATTTTAATGGATACTCGTTCCTGGTATGTTTTCTTGTACAGTTAGAGAAAAAACCATCTAGATCCTTTTTAGTCTCTTGTTTTCTTTTGATCTGCATATTATCTAGTTGGATAGTCAGTGAATGTAGTATATTAGTACTCATGTCCTCTAGTAAGGTCCCAATTTCATATTTTGTGATATTTGTTGTTGCTTCCATTAAGGAATGTGCAACAACACATCCACAATATCTGTTATTTTTGCTTCCATTCTTAGAGTAGTTCTTAAAAAAATTATTTATCTTCTCATATGATAGATGAAATATATCACCATTTTCAAGGAGGTTCAAGTTTTCCATCAACTCCTCTCTCACACCTCCTAGAAGTACTAATTTGAGGGATTCTAGATCCATTATTTAGATGTTAGCATTCATGTAGCTGGTCTAAAACCTCTCTTCATAATCCTTCAATGATTCCAATTTTCTCCTTGTACCATTCAAAATATATTATCCTTGGTGTCTTGGGATTTGTAGTAATCTTTGTAGTTGTCGATGAAATTTTGTTTTGTTTGATCCCAATTATTAATATTGCTTCCATCCAAACTCGTGAACCGCCTTAATGCTACTTCCTTTGGAGTGGATGGAAAGATCCTCAAATTTTTTACATCTATTATCTGATTTTAAGTTCTACAGAGAACTTCAAATTCAAAGAGAATTGTACCTGGGTCTTTAGTATTCAAAGCATGGAAATAGGGAAGAATAGAAGGATTTATGTTATTCATTCTTGTTTCCTCTTCAGTTTTTTGAAATGAAAATTGAAAAACATCAAGTTGATCTTAACTCTATGATACCATGAGGCTTCAGGGGTGGTTATTCTTCTATGTATTCAATTGTTATCTCAGAGTGAAAAGGATTTATAAAATCCCTACAGCAAATTGCTCTCCTTCCTCAAATCCTTCAACAAACTCGTCAATAATGTGTTGGATGTCTGCTATAATTTCTTTATAAGTAGGTTTCCTTAAAAACTTTTCTTGTTATTTTTCTTGGTCACTAGTTCCTACTTGATTTTCACCATAAATATGAGTTTTGGGTAGAAAGCGTCCAAACTTTTCTCTGCATTGATGCATGTGACCTATTTATGAATCTAATATATGTGCTATTTATTTTAAAAGAAAAAAATTCCAGATTATCCTAATTCAACTTTTTAGCAACCTCTGCAACAATGGTGCAAAAAATCGTTGGGATACAAATGAACAATAATATATTATGAACTCCATATATCACTTTAAATTGTTAACCAAGGATCACACAATCTTATGAGGTGTTGTGTAATGTATATGAAAAACTATAGAAATCTAATGTATTCAAAAATACAAATTATGTTGTAGTAAGATGAATGATCAACTATGCATAGTTCATTATACTTTACTCTGCATAGCTTAAGGTAAAGTTTTTATCCCCCGTCTCTTCTTACAATTTGCTAGAAGTTAGATAAGAGTAGGATCGTTTTATAGTGAAATGAAGGTTCATAGAATGAGAAGATTCCTTGGAATTAATAATTGTTGTACATATCTCATAATAATGAATCAATCATAATATTAACCACCATGTTTATATAGATTCACAAGGTCCACATTCCAAAGCATGACTATCATTTTCAATTTAAGAGAATGAGAGAAATCATAAAAATGCATTAAATCGAAGGTACTATTGTAAGTAAAAGTGATAATAATAAAAAAATCGGTAGAAAGCAAATAATTTGTTCTATGGGAATATAAATAAACTTACAAATAGAAATAAACAATGCAAATAAAAAAATAAGTTTTCTTGTGACCTCCCCTTGAGTGGGCCCTACCCAACAGAGCTCTTGGACTCCTGTAGAACACTTAGAGAAACAAAACCATAGTCAGATTTGTTGGTTGTGGAGCCTGATTATCTTCCAGATTCAAAGGTCTTTGTTTTCAGCTGTGTTTATACCCCATGAAGACTTTACACCCCAGAAGAATGTACACCCTTCCACGCGAGGGAGTACAGAGGGGGGTTACCCCCTCTACGGGGTCTGAGGGCAAGCAGGCCATCGGCGGGGGTTCGGGGGCAGCGTCCCCTGAAGGAAAAATTGCCTTGTAAAAGTATATTGTAATTTCATTGTAAATCTGGACCATTCATTATAAGGTCACAGATCTAACGGTAGAAATTATGTTAGGGTTTTTTTCCCTAAAAGGCAACCCTCTTTTATTAGGGAAATGTATTGCGGCTAAGGATGATAATGAATATTGTATTCTGAGATAGGAGACTATGAGAGAACTAAGAGGAAGTTACAGCGAATTTGTTGTAGGTTGTATCCCTTCATTTGCTTGATAATAATAAAGGAAGGACCTGGCAATTTCTTTGGTGGACGTAGCACACATTGGGTGAACCACGTATATCTATGTCTCTATTGTATTGTGTATCTTTTGTATTTTATTTCCGCATTTGTTTTATTTTATTGCTCTGTGATCCTGTTAATCTAGCAAATGGTATCAAAGGGAAAGGTAACTCGCAGGAAAAGAGGGTTCCTGGTTCGAGTGGGAGAAATGCCTAAAGACGGAAAGTTTAGGGTCAAAAAATTTAACGGCCAAAACTACCAGTTATGGAAGATGCAGATGGAAGATTATTTATATCAGAAGGATCTATTCCTACCATTGGGTGGAATAGAAAAGAAGTCGACGACTATGAAGGACGAAGAATGGTAGATTCTTGACAGAAAGGCTCTAGGAACGATATAGCTGAGCCTGGCAGCGTTGGTGGCTTTCAATATTCGAAAGAAAATACAACGAAGGGTTTGATGGATTCATTGGATAAATTGTATGAAAAATCCTCGATGTCCAATAAGGTATTTCTAATGAAGAGATTATTTAATATGAAGATATCAGAAGGTGGGTCTGTTGCATATCATTTAAATGAATTTAATACGGTTACTAATCAACTAAGTTCTGTAAAAGTGGACTTTGATGATGAGGTCAGGGATCTTCTAATCTTGTGCTCATTGCCAGAAATCTTATCTCATGTTGATTTTTTTTTTTAAACTTAAAGGAAGCGTGGCAATATCGATGATAGTTCGTCGCAAGGAAAGGTTTTTTGTTTAACAAACATTCTTTGCACTTTGTGACGGTTTTGTGTCGCACATATAGCATCTGTGCCGTAAGTTTTGTTTCTGCCAAACGTTTTCGTCGCTATTGCCATGTTTTTTCATCACAACTTTCCACATTTTTGTGTGGCACGTATGGCATCTGCGTTGTAATCTGTTGGTAATTTTTCTACCTTGGCACGGTTTTGCGTCCCTATTGCAATGAAGTTTCTTTGCTATTGCCACGCGTTTTAAGGCAAACCTATCTTGATGGTGATGACATGTGGAGGGCTAATTTCGTCGTTGTTTCCACGAACACCTAGTTCATGGATATAGCGATGAAAAATAGTATTTTCTTTCGTGGAAAGTGCGATGGATATGTGTGGCAATAGCAATGAAAAACCGTGGAAAATTTGGTCATATGTATTAGTGACTATGTTTAGATTCACTAAGTAATATTTTTCAAAATTGATTTAAGAAGTAAGGAAAGTAGAAGTAAGGAAAGATCGGGAAGAAGGCTTACCAGATTGCAGTTGGAAGGTCAAGCACTTTCCCTCCACTGTGATATATTCATGCAGGTAGGGGACATGAAATATTTTTGCTAATGCATGTTGGGCACCTCTAATCCCTTAGGCAGTAGGGAGAGACAAAATGACCCAGTAATTTTCTCATGTGCATATGTTTCTTTGTTTGTTGTTAGAACCAGATTAGAGCCATGTTAGAGCTAGGTTTGTAAATTTTTTGAAGATGGAATTGCACATGAAATGTCCACCCACCGATTTAACTATCTTGCACCATTTTTATGCATCCTCGACCTTTATCCTTCGATAGGGGATGTAGTGGTTTCAATCACACACCCCATTTTAGTATCCATAGATCAAATTTTATTTAGTCCCTACAATCTCGAATCGTTTAGCCGACCATGAACCATATATTTCATAGCGAGTGCATGAGCCTGGCGAAGAAAGCAGTGGAGCATCTATTTCCTACTTCAACTTTCTACGGGCTACCCTACTCCGAGCCTTCCCTTGAACATAACTTGTAAAACCCTTTTTCCATCATTCCCAAATTTCTGTAGAAAGAAGTCCATTAACTCAATCCACTCCCTCCCATCAAATGAACGAATTCCCCACAGGTGAATTCCCCACAATACCTACTCGTGCAGCATAGGAGAGTCATCATGTCTCCCTTACAAAACCCTAAGGCATGCCCTCCATTGGTACGATTTAGCATGAGGATAGAAGGTAACCTCTTTTCTCTTAGGTTTCCATAGGTCTCAACCCTTGTTGGTTCATAGGTCACTCTATAAACATACTTCACTTCAATATTTCAGTACATAGGATTAATGATGAGACTGTAATTCTTCTTGAAATTCATGGCCAGAGAACCTAAAGTTCTCTAAGACACATGATTTACTCTATCAACAACCTTGACTTCGATTCTTCTCACCAGAGGAGTAAAAACGACATTCCCATACAAATGGAGAATTTTAATATGAATTTATGGGTGGAATAGGAAAATTCATGAGACACTTGACTCCAGGACTATCTAGGTCGATAACCACCAAAAATTGCCTCCACATACCAAACACACAAATTTAGGAGATTATGTGACCAATCAGAGGGACAATTTGACATCTATGACAATCTGGGAAAAGGGTTTGACAATTGCAGACTCGGAAATGACCACTCTGTCATTGGCTCTCTACTATTGGACTCAAGAATGAGCTTTCGCCAATCTCCTTTTGAATGCCACCGTGTCTGGCCAAGAATAAAGGACATACTCTTTCTTCCTTAGGCATGGAATCTGGTGATGACTTGAGAACCTCCCGAGAATTGAATTGTGTTCATCCTTCTCATGAAATTTGTCATAACTCCACCTGCCCTGGATATCATGAGCACACTCTGCATTGTAAATGGATGTTGTATATCCTTCATTGTAGACCTACATTTGTTCTTTATACTTTAATGGCATCGTCACTTCCTTCCTCGGAAAACAAATTCATTCCTCAAAAAACAACCCCTAGACTGACTATTATTATACACTGCCAAGAATGTTCTATTGATTGTATCAACCCACGTTTTACAAGAGGCACTTGGGCGCGAACGCCATAAGTACTATCATTGTCATAATTCCACTGTCATATTTCATGCCCACTGTCACACTTATATGTATATATATGACACCTAATTTAACATTCTTTTGAACTAAATTGAGACTAGTGATAGAGTTAGACAGGTGTTATTCAAATGTCGTGATAGAATCATGGCTGATATTTATTTCTACATGCAAAATGGACGCATCAATTTACGTTTTTGACTTTGTTTACTTTTAATGTGTGATGGAATTTATTGTTGTTTGGAATTTTTTCAGATACCATTTTATCATTCCTAGTGAGATGTATATCTTACCTTGGTGTGCTTCTGTTGTATGACACCTTTTTCATGACATTAACAATTATTGTTTAATGTTATTATTCTATCTAAAAACAAATAATCACTTCTTAGGTGAGCTTATAGATGCTAGTGTTAATCGCAATTTTGAACAAGAATACATGGTGATCCAGTTATCATGAAGAATGATGATATTGAGATAAATCCTAGCTTTGTAATGACTAACCTTATTTGAACTCTTATTACACTCAACTAATGCACTTGCAAGCATGTTCTTTTTACCTTCTTGGCAGGGACTTGTTGCTATGTAACCCCCCTTGTTAAAAGTTGAAACCATGGCAAGTAAAGAAATGGAAGGATCGTTCAAATTATGCATACAATCACTGAAGATGATATAGCATGTGAATGGGTTCAAATCATGCATATAATAAATGAAGATAATATATGAATATGAATGGGTGATTGATCTACATTGCTTCTTAATAGTTTTCTCAATTCAAAAATTTGGTGGGTGTGGGGAAAATAGGGTGTCTTTTTGGACCCATGTTCAACTAACGGCTTGGGTCTAAAAATAGCATTCTATAGAGTTATGTACGATGATAATTGGCCTTATAACTTATAAGTGACTTAGATGGGAGGGGAACTAGTCTCGAAAACGCTTTTGGAGGTGAAGGCCTACATGCGTTGCCAAAGGAGGAGAGATAGAAAAGGAATAGGGGGAGCTCCATGTTGATCTCAAGAGTCTAGACCACACAATTGTTGTGTGACTAGACCAACCCCCCATTTGTCCCATATGTAATGGATGGCCTCATTTGTATATGCAACTCATAAAAAGAAACAATGAAATAAAAAGGTGTTTGATGAAATCTTCGTAGTTATATTAGATTGGTATTTATGTATAATATTATTCATTTTCTATTTCTTATTATCCTAATTTATTTCTTATGTTTATATGTGTACTATAATCTTACATATTGGTCTAGTTATAAAGTTGTCAAAGTGACATTTAAAAATTATATAGCTAAAAAAAATTAAATATTTATTTTTTGGGAAGCTAATGCAATGACATTTGGT
This sequence comes from Picea sitchensis, assembly GCA_010110895.2. Classification (NCBI taxonomy): domain Eukaryota; kingdom Viridiplantae; phylum Streptophyta; class Pinopsida; order Pinales; family Pinaceae; genus Picea; species Picea sitchensis. The sequence continues at coordinate 43,099 of SNQJ01S0087371.1, forward strand.
TAATAATTCATAGGCCACACATTTACTACATTGAGTCGCCATGTGTTCACATCTTGTTACACATTGAGCCACTATGTGTTCACGTCTCCTTATTCCAAGCTTCGTTGCTACCCTTTTCAAGAAGAGATCATGCCTGTGGTTGAATCTCGTGGACCTAAATTGCAGTGTAGTCCTCAAAACTAAAGGGCGTGATTTTGTCTTCAACCCATGTGAAGAATGTTGAAAAAAACCCTAATTTTGATATGGATAGGAGGCAACAGAGGGAAGAGCATTCTAAATAAGGCTAAGACAACAATAGTTTGTTTGTCGATAACATAGTCACTGCATTTGATGAGGATGGATGAGACAAAGATAGGAAGACCCTCCCATCAGAGATGGAATTTGATAGGAAAATTGAGACAATTTGGTCTTCAAATATGGTAAAACATTCTAAGAAATTGTTGATATTCTTCTTTAAATGTGTCAAAATGGGTATAAGAGTTGTGAAAACTGTCAAATTTGACGGGCTAGTCGGATTTGAAATTCCAACCCTGCTTCCCATACATGCTAGTGGATACTGATTGTTGACTTTGTGGATTATAACTTGCAGAATTCACACCAGTTTCCAGAGCACGCATTTCATCAGTATGCAGACATGAAGAGGAAAGAAGACAAAATCGAGGAAGTGTAGTCGAAGCAGTGGGCCAGAAAATTATTCCAGTAAGGTATCTTGACACTTTTATATGTTCCTCATTTTGGACATATCCCTCCTATATTAGCTTGTGTAATATTTTTGTTAGGAAGACTTAATAGTGGATTTCTATGGTTCAACAAAGCCTACCTAGTATATGAGGTTACCATGCACCAAGTTTTAGGTTTCCCCGAGATTTGAGAAGACATTGCAAAGGTAATTTTAGCAAAGGATATTAGAGTGAATAGCCTACCTAGTAGATGAGGTTACCATGCACCA
>SNQJ01S0087372.1:0-17440 GCA_010110895.2 Picea sitchensis
GGACAGATAGATGCAAAAGCCCTAGACAAATGGTTAAATCTGCTAGAAGGTTATTTCTCTGTTCACAATTTTTTCGACAAAGAAAAGATCACCTTCACACTCCTTAAAGTTCTCCCCCATGTCAAACATTGGTGGGAAACTTATTGGGAACAGATTTCCACAGAGGAGTCTGAAATATATGGGGCCAATCCCACTTGGGATTTTTTTGTGGATGCAGTAAATGAACAGTATTACCCTATTGGAAACTATGAGGACCAGTACATGAGATGGACTACACTGCGGCAAGAGAGAGGCCAAATGGTTCTGGAATTCGCCAATACCTTCCATACCTTGCGCACTAAGATGGGTATCAAAGACTCCGAGCGACATTTGGTTCTGAAATACTGTGGGGATCTACACAGATACATCCATACTTAAATAGATTTTCTGGACATCTCATCACTCGATGCTGCTTATCAATATGCATTTAAAATCGAGAAGAAATTTAAGCACCGGAACAAACGGGATTTTGGATCTATAAATCTGCAACAACCAACGTATGACAAAGACAGCCCTAAAAAACAGTCTACCGAAAACCAGTCCAAGACACAGGAAAAGAAGGGTCATGGGAAGACAAAGAAGGACACCGAAAAATGATGTGATTTCCGCAAAATCCCCTGGCACAACACCGATGAATGTCGCTCAAAATAGTATTTGGTGGTCGAGATTAAGGACAAGGAGCCGAACCCTGATTCAGAATCTGATTATGAAAATACTGGTAAAGGACAGTTAATTGACGCAGACCCCACTTCTATTGTCGCAATCATAACAATTCAACTAGAAGAACCAATATATCTTGAAGAGGGGGAGCGCCTTTTTCATTCACAGATGTGGGTGAAGGGGACCCCGCTGCATTTTATTGTTGATAGTGGAAGCCAGAAGAACCTCATCTCAGCAGAGGTCGTCAAACAATTGGGATTGTCGACAACACCACACCCACAACCATACAAAATTGGGTGGGTTTGTCAAGGATGAGATCTCCATGTCAGGCAACAACACCGATTGTCATAGGACATGTAGCCCTTCAAGGATGAGGTATTCTATGATGTTTCCCCACTGGATGTCTGTGATGTTCTCTTGGGCCAACCATATATGTGGAAGTGCAATGTTGTTTATGAGTCTCGACCCCGTAGTGTCATTGTTACATTGGGGGGTCATCTCTACAGAATGATAGAGGTAGTTCTGACTATTGTTCCACCTAAAAATTTCCGCAAGGTAGTATCTCATACTGCAAAATTTAGCTTCTTCACAATCTATTCAAAAGGAGAACAGAAGGGCACTATAACCACTACAGAATCGCCCCAAGCACCTTTTATCCAGCAGAAGCAGGTCGACAAGGTTGCAACAAAGTGCAAAGATTCCTTATGCACACCGTCCTCTCATGTATCTCGACTTGTTGAACAGCCTCAACCTCAACAGGTTCTTGACATACTTCCACAAACTGAGCAACTCTATATCTCCAATAATACAAGCAGCTCACCAAGATGTAGATCTAACAAATGATTTTTCCTCTCCCCTGGGAACTCAACGCAATGGAGACCATTGCTTCCTAAGGAGGGAGGATTGATCCAAGTGGATATCAGTGGCCACCAACCTTTTTCGGCTGGCTCAAAACAGTTTTCTGGCAATTTTGGCAATTTACTATTTTTAGCAAGTTTTAAATTCCGAGCCCATTTTGAGGGCCTAAATGAAGGGTTTTCGATATCGAGGTTTTTAATGATAGATGAAGGAATAATTGATCCCCCAAAATGAATCTCCTCGACGATACCTTTCCAATGAGCTGTCATACGCCTAAAATGGAGATCGTATGCAAAAGTTACGACCCTGAGAAGTTGATGTACTAACTTACCCAAACGAGGCCCACATGAATTTTGGCGCTTCATCTCCTAGGGTTAGGTTTTTGGATGTCTAGGGTTTTTGGCATTCCTGTTTATTGTAAAAAGGCCTTCAGAGCCTCAATTTACTCATCTTCTTGCGAATGCGATTAGCCGTCACATCTCTTCTCAGAGATAAGCTGCCACCATTCTAGCAAGTCTTTCACTTTATAGTTTTACAGTCTCTATACATTTCTTTCATTAATAGAAATCATGTATTACTATATCTCCATGTTTATGGTTGCATCTCTGATATATTTTTGTTATATTATTGGATATACGCGATATCTCTGTGCATTTCTTTGTTATATCTCCACTCTCATTTCGTGCCAAAAATAATCCGGATCAGTGGTATCAGAGCAGGCTACTCTTGATCATTTTTTCAGTGCATGTCCCCGACAAGGTCCGAGTATAGCAAGTTGGGTCTCAAGCTTGTCTCTCTTGAAGACAATTGCTCTTGCACACCCAAGAAACCCTCAATGGTGGAATAAAGGAAAAGAGACGAAGCAGACGATCCTATCAGTCTATTGCTTGAGTAAGCTCTCACGCGACAAAGGTATGAAATGATGGAGAAATTTTCCCACATCCTTCAATGCCCACCGATAGAAATATGCACATCTTCATCAAGCAACCACTTTGGAGGCACCTCTCCTTTCAAGGTACAAGTTAATTTTTATATTCCTGTATTTGAAGGATAGATAGATGCAGAAGCTCTAGACAAATGGTTAAATCTTCTATAAGTTTATTTCTCTATTCACAAATTTTACGACAAAGAAAATTTCACCTTCGCACTCCTTAAAGCTCTCCCCCATATCAAACATTGGTGGGAAACTTATTGGGAGTAGATTTCCACAAAGGAGTCGGAAATATATGGGGCCGATCCAATTTGGGATTTTTTTGTGGATGCGGTAAAGGAACAGTATTACCCTGTTGGAAACTATGAAGACCAATACATGAGATGGACCACACTGCGCCAAGAGAGGGGTCAAGCAGTTCTGGAGTTCACCAATACCTTCCATACCTTGCACACCAAGCTGTGCATAAAAGACTCCAAGCGACATTTGGTTCTGAAATACCATGGGGATCTACACAGATACATCCAGACTTAAATGGATTTTGTGGACATCTCATCACTCGGTGCTACTTATCGATATGTTGTTAAAATCGAGTAGAAATTTAAGCACCAAAACAAACGCGATTTCGGATCTGTAAATCTGCAACAACCAAAGTATGACAAAGACAACCCTAACAAACAGTCTCCCAAAAACCAGTGGAAGACATAGGAAAAGATGGGTCACGGGAAGACAAAGAAGGACACCAGAAAATTGTGCGATTTCCACAAAAGTCCCTGGCACAACACCGATGAATGTCGCTCAAAATAGTCATTGGTGGTTGAGATCAAAGACAAGGAGCCGAACCCTGATTCATAGTACGATTTTGAAAATACTGGTAAAGGACACAGACCCTGATCATTGACGCAGACCCCATTGCTATTGTCACAACCGCAACAATTCAACTAGAAGAACCAACAGATCCTGAAGAGGGGGAGTGCCTTTTTCATTCACAGATGTGGGTGAAGGGGACCCCGCTGTATTTTATTGTTGATAGCGGAAGCCAGAAGAACCTCATCTCAGCAAAGGTAATCAAATAGTTGGGATTTTCGACAACACCACACCCACAGCCATACAACATCGGGTGGCTTCGCTAAGGACGAGATCTTTGTGTGAGCCAACAATGTCGATTGTCATATGACATCCAACCCTTCAAGGATGAGGTATTATGTGATGTTGCCCCATTGGATGTCTGTGATGTTCTCTTGGGCCAACCATATATGTAGAAGCGCCATGTTGTTTATGAGTATCGACCCCGTAGTGTCATTGTTACTTTGGGGGGTCATCTCTATAGAATAACAGGGGTAAATCTGATTATTGTTCCACCTAAAAAGTGTCGCAAGGTAGTATCTCATACTGCAAAATTTAGCTTCTTCACAATTTGTTCAAAAGGAGAACAAAAGGACACTGCAACGACTACAGCCTCGCCCCAAGCACCTTCTATCCATTAGAAGCAGGTCAACAAGGCTGCATCAAATCGTAAAGATTCCTTCTTCACACTGTCCTCTCATATATCTCAACTTGTTGAACAACCTCAACCTCAATAGGTTCTTGACATACTTCCACAAACTGAGATGCATGATATATCCAACAATACAAGCAGCTCACCAAGATGCAGATCCAACAAACTCTTTTCCCTCTCCCCCGGGAACTCAACACAATGGATACCATTGATTCCTAAGGAGGGAGGATTGATCTAGGTGGATCTCGGTGGCCACCCACCTTTTCCGACTAGCTCAAAACAGTTTTCTGGCAATTTTGGCAATTTACTATTTTTAGCAGGTTTTAACTTCCTGGGCCATTTTGAGGGCCTAAATGAAGGGTTTTTGAGATCGAGGTTCTCAATGATATCCAAAGGCATGATTGAGCCCCAAAATGAATCTCCTCGATGATACCTTTCCAATGAGCTATCATATGCCTAAAACAGAGATCGTATGCAAAAGTTACGACCCCGTGAAGTTGATGTACTAACTTACCCAAACGGGGTCCACATGACTTTTGGCACTTCATCTCCTAGGGTTAGGTTTTTGGATGTCTAGGGATTTTGACATTCTCGTTTATTGTAAAAAGGCCTTCAGAGCCTCATTCTACTCATCTTCTTGCGAATGTGAGTAGCCGTCACATCTCTTCTCAGAGATAAGATGCCACCATTCTAGCGAGTCTTTCACTTTGAATTTTTACAGTCTCTGTACATTTCTTTCATTAATATAAATTGTGTATTACTGTATCTCTGTGTTTATGGTTGCATATTTGATATATTTCTGTTATATTATTGGATATACGCGATATGTCTGTGCATTTCTTTATTATATCTCTCCTCTCATTTCGTGCCGAAAATAATCTGGATCAGTGGTATCAGAGCAGGCTGCTCTTGATCGTTTTTTCAGTGCATGTCCCCGACGAGGTCCGAGTATAGCAAGTTGAGTCTTGATCTTGTCTCTCTTGAAGACAATCTCTCCAGCACACCCAAGAAACCCTCAATGGTGGAAGAAAGGAAGAACAACGGAGCAACTGATCCTATCAGTCTGTTGCTTGAGAAAGCTCTCACGCGAAAGAGGGACGAAATGATGGAGAATTTTTCCAACATCCTTCAACACCTGCCGATAGAAATAGGTGCATCTTCATCAAGCGACCACTTTGGAGGCACCTCCCCTTTCGAGGTACAAGTTAATTTTGATATTACTGTATTTGAAGGACAGATAGATGTAGAAGCCCTAGACAAATGGTTAAATCTGCTAGAAGGTTATTTCTTTGTTCACAAATTTTCCGACAAATAAAAGATCACCTTCGCACTCCTTAAAGCTAGCCCCCATGTCAAACATTAGTGGGAAACTTATTGGGATCAGAGTTCCACAGAGGATTCTAAAATATATGGAGCCGATCCCACTTGGGGTTTTTTTTTGGATGCAATAAAGGAACAGTATTACCTTGTTGGAAACTATGAGGACCAGTACATGAGAAGGACCACACTGTGGCAAGAGAGGGACCAAGCAGTTTTGGAGTTCACCAATACCTTCCATACCTTGCGCACCAAGCTGGGTATCAAAGACTCTGAGCAACATTTGGTTATGAAATACCTTGGGGCTCTACATAGATACATCCAGACCTAAATGGATTTTCTGGACATCTCATCACTCGGTGTTGCTTATCGATATGTTGTTAAAATCGAGCAGAAATTTAAGCACCATAAAAAACAATATTTCGGATCTGTAAATCCACAACAACCAAAGTATGAAAAAGACAACCCTAACAAACAGTCTCTCGAAAACCAGTCCAAGACACAGGAAAAGAAGGGTCACGGGAAGACAAAGAAGGCCAACGGAAAATGGTGCAATTTCCACAAAAGCCCCTGGCACAACACCGATGAATGTCGCTCAAAACAGTCATTGGTAGACGAGATCATAGACAAGGAGTTGAACCCTAATTCACAATCCGATTATGAAAATACTGGTAAGGGACAGATCATTGACGCAGACCCCACTACTATTGTCGCTACCGCAACAATTCAACCAAAAGAACCTCATCTCATCAGAGGTCGTCAAACAATTGGGATTGTCGACAACACCACACCCTCAGCCATACAACATCAGGTGGCTTTGTTAAGGATACGATCTTCGTGTCAGTCAACAATGTCAGTTGTCATATAGCATCCAACCATTCAAGGATGAGGTATTATGTGATGTTGCCCCACTGGATATCTGTGATATTCTCTTGGGCCAACCATATATGTGGAAGCACCATGTTGTTTATGAGTCTCGACCTTGTAGTGTCATTGTTACTTTGGGGGGTCATATCTACAAAATACCAGAGGTAGTTCCGACTATTGTTCCACCTAAAAAGTGCCGCAAGGTAGTATCTCATACTGCAAAATTTATCTTCTTCACAATCTGTTCAAAATGAGAACAGAAAGACACTGCAACCACTACAGCCTCGCCCTAAGCACCTTCTATCCAGCAGAAGCAGGTTGAAAAGTCTGCAGCAAAGCACAAATATTCCTTCCGCACATCGTCCTCTCATGTATCTCAACTTGTTGAAAAGCCTCCGCCTCAATAGGTTCTTGACATGCTTTCACAAACTGAGCAACGCGATATCTCCAACAATACAAGCAACTCACCAAGATGCAGATCCAACAAACGCTTTTCCCTATCCCCCGAGAACTCAACACAATGGACACCACTGCTTCCTAAGGAGGGAGGATTGATCCAGGTGGATATCAGTGGCCACCCACATTTTTCGAGTGGCTCAAAACAATTTTATGACAATTTTGGCAATTTACTATTTTTAGCAGGTTTTAACTTCTGGGGCATTTTGAGGGCCTAAATGAAGGGTTTTCAAGTTTGAGGTTCTCAATGATAGCCAAAGTCATGATTTAGCCCCCAAAATTAATCTCCTCGATGATAATTTTCCAACGAGCTATCATACGCTTAAAACAGAGATCGTATACAAAAGTTACAACCCTGGGAAGTTGATGTACTAACTTACCCAAACGGGGCCCACATGGCTTTTGGGGCTTCATCTCCTAGTGTTAGGTTTTTGGATGTCTAGGGTTTTTTGCATTCTTGTTTATTGTAAAAAGGCCTTCAGAGCCTCATTGTATTAATCTTCTTGCGAATGCGAGTACTCGTCACATCTCTTCTCAGAGATAAGATGCCACCATTCTAGCGACTCTTTCACTCTATATTTTTACAGTCTCTATACATTTATTTCATTAATAGAAATCCTTTATTACTGTATATCTGTGTTTATGGTTGCATATCTAATATATTTTTGTTATATTATTGGATATACAAGATATCTCTGTGCATTTCTTTATTATATCTCCGCTCTCATTTCGTGCCAAAAATAATCTGGATCAGTGGTATCAGAGCAGGATGCTCTTGATCATTTTTTTAGTGCATGTCCCTGACGAGGTCAGAGTATAGAAAGTTGGGTCTCACGCTTGTCTCTCTCTCACACCCAAGAAACCCTCAATGGCGGAAAAAAGGAAAAACGATGGCGAAGACGATCCTATCAGTTTGTTGCTTGAGCAAGCTCTCACGCGACAGAGGGACGAAATGATGGGGAAATTTTCCCACATCCTACAGTGCCTGCCAATAGCAACAGGTGAATGTTCATCAAGTGACCACCTTGGAGGCACCTCGCCTTTCAAGGTACAAGTGAATTTTGATATTCTTGTATTTGAAGGACAGATAGATGCAGAAGCCCTAAACAAATGGTTAAATCTGCTAGAAGGTTATTTCTCTGTTCACAAATTTTTCGACAAAAAAAAGATCACCTTCGCACTCCTTAAATCTCTCCCCCATGTCAAACATTGGTGGGAAACGTATTGGGAACAAAGTTCCACAGAGGAGTATGAAATACATGGGGCCGATCCCACTTGGGATTTTTTTGTGGATGCGATAAAGGAACAATATTACCCTGTTGGAAACTATGAGGACCAATACATGGGATGGACCACACTGCGGCAAGAGAGGGGCCAAGCAGTTCCAGAGTTCACCAATACCTTCCATACCTTGCACACCAAGATGGGTATCAAATACTTTGAGCGACATTTGGTTCTGAAATACCGTGGGGCTCTACACAGATACATCCAGACTTAAATGGATTTTCTGGATGTCTCGTCACTCAGTGTTGATTATCGATATGATGTTAAAATTGAGCAGAAATTTAAGCACCAGATCAAACTGGATTTCAGATCTATAAATCCACAACAACCAAAGTATGAAAAAGACAACCCTAACAAACAGTCTCCTGAAAACCAATCCAAGACATAGGAAAAGAAGGGTCATGGGAAGACAAAGAAGTATACCGGAAAATGGTGAGATTTTCACAAAAGTCCATGGCACAACACCGATGAATGTCGCTCAAAATAGTCATTGGTGGCCAAGATCAAAGACAAGGAGATGAACCCTGATTCAGAATACGATTTTGAAAATACTAGTAAAGGAAAGATCATTAACACAGACCCCACTGCCATTGTTGCAACTGCATCAATTTAACCAGAAGAACCAACAGATCCCGAAGAGGGGGAACACCTTTTTCTTTCACAGATGTGGGTGAAGGGGACCCCACTACATTTTATTGTTGATAGCGGAAGCCAGAAGAACCTCATCTTAGCAGAGGTAATCAAATAGTTGGGATTGTCGAAAACACCACACTCTCAACCATACAACATCGAGTGGCTTCGCTAAGGATGAGATCTTCTTGTCAGCCAACAATGTTGATTATCATACGACATCTAGCCCTTCAAGGATGAGGTATTATGTGATGTTGCCCCGCTGGATGTCTGTGATGTTCTCTTGGGCCAACCATATATGTGGAAGCGCCATGCTGTTTATGAGTCTCGACCCTGTAGTGTCATTGTTACTTTGGGGGGTCATCTCTATAGAATACCAGATGTAGTTCCGACTATTGTTCCACCTAAAAAGTGTCGCAAGGTAGTATCTCATACTGCAAAATTTAGCTTCTTCACAATCTGCTCAAAAGGAGAACAGGACACTACAACCACTACAACCTCGCCCCAAGCACCTTCTATCCAATAGAAGCAGGTCGACAAGGCTACAAAAAAGAAAAAAGATTCCTTCTGCACACTGTCATCTCATGTATCTCGACTTGTTGAACAACCTCAGCCTCAATAGGTTCTTGACATACTTCCACAAACTGAGCAACGCGATATCTCCAGCAATACAAGCAGCTCACCAAGATGCAGATCCAGCAAACGCTTTTCCCTCTCCCCCAGGAACTCAATGCAATGGAGACCATTGCTTCCTAAGGAGGGAGGATTGATCCAGGTGGATATCGATGGCCACCCACCTTTTCTGACAGGCTCAAAAGAGTTTTCTGGCAATTTTGACAATTTACTATTTTTAGCAGGTTTTAACTTCTGGGGCCATTTTGAGAGCCTAAATGAAGGGTTTTCAAGATAGAAGTTCTCAATGATAGCCGAAGGCATGATTAATCCCCCAAAATGAATCTCCTCGACAATACCTTTCCAACGAGCTATCATATTCCTAAAACGAAGATCGTATGCAAAATTTACGACCCCGAGAAGTTGATGTACTAACTTACCCAAACGGGGCCCACATGACTTTTGGTGCTTCATCTCGTAGGGTTAGGTTTTTGGATGTCTAGGGTTTTTTACATTTCTGGTTATTGTAAAAAGGCCTCTAGAGCCTCATTGTACTCATCTTCTTGTGAATTCAAGTGGCCATCACATCTCTTCTCCGAGATAAGCTGCCACCATTCTAGCGAGTCTTTCACTCTGTATTTTTACAGTCTCTGTACATTTCTTTCATTAATAGAAATTGTGTATTACTGTATCTATGTGTTTATGGTTGCATCTATGATATATTTCTATTATATTATTGGATATATGCGATATCTCTTTCCATTTCTTTATTATATCTCCGCTCTCATTTCGTGTCGAAAATAATCCGGATCAGTGGTATTAAAGTAGGCTGCTCTTAATCATTTTTTTAGTGCATGTCCCTAACGAGGTCCGAGTATAGAAAGTTGGGTCTCAACCTTGTCTCTCTTGAATACAATCGCTCTCACACACCCAAGAAACCCTCAATGGCAGAAGAAAGGAAAAACAACGGAGCATACGATCCTATCATTATGTTGCTTGAGCAAGCTCTAACGCGACAGAGGGACGAAATGATGAAGAATTTTTCCCACGTCCTTCAACACCTGCCGATAGCAACACACGCATATTCATCAATCAACCACTTTGGAGGCACCTTTCCTTTCAAGGTAGAAGTTAATTTTGATTTTCCTATATTTGAAGGACAGATAGATGTAGAAGCCCTAGACAAATGGTTAAATCTGCTAGAAGGTTATTTCTATATTCACAAATTTTCCTACAAAGAAAATATCACCTTCGCACTCCTTAAAGCTCTCCGCCATGTCAAACATTGGTGGGAAACTTATTGGGAGCAGAGTTCCACAGAGGAGTCTGAAATATATGGGGCCGATCCCACTTGGGATTTTTTTGTGGATGCGGTAAAGGAACAGTATTACCCTGTTAGAAACTATGAGGACCAGTACATGAGATGGACCACACTATGGCAAGAGAGGGGCCAAGCAGTTCCAGAGTTCACCAATACCTTCCATGCCTTGTGCACCAAGCTGGGTATCCAAGACTCCGAGAAACATTTGGTTATGAAATACCATGCGGCTCTACATAGATACATCCAAACTTAAATGGATTTTCTGGACATCTCATCACTCAGTGTTGCTTATCAATATGCTATTAAAATTGAGTAGAAATTTAAGCACCAAAACAAACGGGATTTCAGATCTGTAAATCCACAACAACCAAAGTATGACAAAGACAACCCTAACAAACAATCTTCCGAAAACTAGTCCAAGACACAGGAAAAGAAGGGTCACAGGAAGACGAAGAAGGATGCTAGAAAGTGGTGCAATTTCCACAAAATCCCCTGGCACAACACCGACGAATGTCGCTCAAAATAGTCATTGGTGGCCAAGATCAAAGACAAGGATCCGAACCCTGATTCAGAATCTGATTCTAAAAATACTAGTAAAGGACAAATCATTGACGTAGACCCCACTGCTATTGTCGCAACCGCAACAATTCAACTAGAAGAACCAATAGATCTCGAAGAGGGGGAGCGCCTTTTTCATTCACATATGTGGGTAAAGGGGACCCCGCTACATTTTCTTGTTGATAGGGAAGGCCAGAAGAACCTCATCTCAACAGAGGTTGTCAAACAGTTGAGATTGTCGACAACACCACACCCGCAGCCATACAACATTGGGTGGCTTCGCCAAGGACGAGATCTCAATGTCAGCCAACAATGTCAATTTTCATATGGCATCTAGCCCTTCAAAGACAAGGTATTATGTGATGTTGCCCCACTGGATGTCTGTGATGTTCTCTTGGGCCAACCATATATGTGGAAGCACCATGATGTTTATGAGTCTCGACCCCGTATTGTCATTGTTACTTTGGGGGGTCATCTCTACAAAATACCAGAGGTAGTTCCAACTATTATTCCACCTAAAAAGTGCCACAAGGTAGTATCTCATACTGCAAAATTTAGCTTCTTCACAATCTGTTCAAAAGGAGAACAGAAGGACACTACAACCACTACAACCTCGTCACAAGCACCTTCTATCCAGCAGAAGCAGGTTGAAAAGGCTGCATCAAAGTGAAAATATTCATTCTGCACACTGTTCTCTCATGTATCTCAACTTGTTGAACAACATCAGCCTCAACAGGTTCTTGACATACTTCCACAAACTGAGCAGCGCGATATCTCCAGCAATACAAGAAGCTCACCAAGATGTAGATCCAACAAAAGCTTTTCCCTCTCCCACGGAAAATCAACGCAATGGATACCATTGCTTCCTAAGGAGGGAGGATTGATCTAGGTGGATATCAGTGGCCACCCACCTTTTCTGACTAGCTCAAAACAATTTTCTGGCAATTTTGGCAATTTACTATTTTTGGTAGGTTTTAACTTCTAGGGCCATTTTGAGTGCCTAAATGAAGGGTTTTTGAGATAGAGGTTCTCAATGATATCCTAAGGCATTATTGAGCCCCAAAAATGAATCTCCTCGACGATACCTTTCTAACGAGCTATCATACGCCTAAAATAGAGATCGTATGCAAACGTTACAACCCTAGGAAGTTGATGTACTAACTTATCCAAACGGGGCCCATATGACCTTTGGCGCTTCATCTCCTAGGGTTAGGTTTTTGGATATCTAGGGTTTTTGACATTCCTGTTTATTGTAAAAATGCCTTCAAAGCCTCATTGTACACATCTTATTTCTAATGTGAGTAGATGTCACATCTCTTCTCAGAGATAAGATGCCACCATTCTAGAGAGTCTTTCACTCTGTATTTTTACAGTCTCTGTACATTTCTTTCATTAATAGAAATCATGTATTACTGTATCTCTGTGTTTATGGTTGCATCTCTGATATATTTATGTTATATTATTGGATATATGTGATATCTTTGTGCATTTCTTTATTATATCTCTGGTCTCATTTCGTGCCAAAAATAATCCAGATCAGTGGTATCAAAGCAGGTTGCTCTTGATCGTTTTTTCAGTGCATGTCCCCGACGAGGTCTGAGTATAGCAAGTTGGGTCTCAAGATTGTCTCTCTTGAAGATAATTGCTCTCGCACACCCAAGAAACCCTCAATGGCGGAAGAAAGGAAAAATGATGGAGCAGACGATTCTATCAGTCTGATGCTTGAGAAAGCTCTCATGCAATAGAGGGACGAAATGATGGAGAATTTTTCCCACATCCTTCAATGCCTGCCGATAACAATAGGTGCATCTTCATCAAGCGACCACTTTGGAGGCACCTCACCTTTCAAGGTACAAGTTAATTTTGATATTCCTGTATTTGAAGGACAGATAGATGTAGAAGCCCTAGACAAATGGTTAAATCTGCTAGAAGGTTATTTCTTTGTTCACAAATTTTCTGACAAAGAAAAGATCACCTTCGCACTCCTTAAATCTCTCCCCCATGTCAAACATTGGTGGGAAACTTATTGGGAGTAGAGTTCCACAGAGGAGTCTGAAATATATGGGGTCGATCCCACTTGGGATTTTTTTGACGATGCCGTAAAGGAACAATATTACCCTATTGGAAACCATGAGGACCAGTGCATGAGATGGACCACATTGTGGCAAGAGAGGGGCCAAGTAGTTCGGGAGTTCACTAATACCTTCCATACCTTGCGCATCAAGCTAGGTATCAAAGACTATGAGTGACATTTGTTTCTTAAATACCGTGGGGCTCTACACATATACATCCAGACTTAAATGGATTTTTTGGACATCTCATCACTTGGTGATGATTATTGATATGCTGTTAAAATCGAGCAAAAATTTAAGCACCAGAACAAACGGTATTTCGGAGCTGTAAATCCGCAACAACCAAAGTATGACAAAGATAGCCCTAACAAACAGTCTCCTGAAAACTAGTCCAAGACACAGGAAAAGAAGGGTCATGGGAAGAGAAAGAAGGACACCGGAAAATGGTGCGATTTCCACAAAATCCCCCGGCACAACACTGATGAATGTCACTCAAAATAGTCATTGGTGGCCGAGATCAAAGACAAGGAGCCGAACCCTGATTCAGAATCCGATTCTGAAAATGCTGGTAAAGGACAGATCATTGACGCAGACCCCACTGCTATTGTCGCAACCGTAGTAATTCAACCAGAAGAACCAATAGATCCTGAAGAGGGGGAGCGCCTTTTTCATTCACAGATGTGGGTGAAGGGGACCCCTCTGCATTTTATTGTTGATAGCGGAAGCCAGAAGAACCTCATCTCAGCAGTGGTTGTCAAACAATTGGGATTGTCGACAACACCACACCTACACCCATACAACATTGGTTGGCTTCGCCAAGGACGAGATCTTTATGTCAGCCAACAATGTCGATTGTCATACAACATCCAACCCTTCAAGGACGAGGTATTATGTGATGTTTTCCCACTGAACGTTTGTGATGTTCTCTTGGGCCAACCATATATGTGGAAGTGCCATGTTGTTTATGAGTCTCAACCCCGTAGTGTTATTGTTACTTTGGGGGATCATCTCTACAGAATACCAGAGGTAGTTCCAACTATTGTTCCACCTAAAAAGTGCCGCAATGTAGTATCTCATACTACAAAATTTAGCTTCTTCACAATCTGTTCAAAAGGAGAACAGAAGGACACTGCAACCACTATAGCCTCGCCCCAAGCACCTTCTATCCAACAGAAGCAGGTCAACAAGGCTGTAGAAAAGTGCAAAGATTCCTTCTGCACACCGTCCTCTCATGTATCTCGACTTGTTGAACAACCTCAGCCTCAACAGGTTCTTGACATACTTCCACAAACTGAGCAGCATGATATCTCCAACAATACAAGTAGCTCACCAAGATGCAGATCCAACAAACGCTTTTCCCTCTCCCCTGGGAACTCAACACAATGGAGACCATTGCTTCCTAAGGAGGGAGGATTGATTTAGGTGGATGTCGGTGGCCACCCACCTTTTTCGACTGGCTCAAAACAGTTTTCTGGCAATTTTGGCAATTTTGGCAATTTACTATTTTTAGCAGGTTTTAACTTTCTGGGCCATTTTGAGGGCCTAAATGAAGGGTTTTCAAGATTGAGGTTCTCAATGATATTTGAAGGCATGATTGAGCCCCAAAATGAATCTCCTTGATGATACCATTCCAATGAGATATCATACGCCTAAAACAGAGATCGTATGCAAAAGTTACGACCCCGTGAAGTTGATGTACTAACTTACCCAAACAGGGCCCACATGACTTTTGGCACTTCATCTCCTAGGGTTAGGTTTTTGGATGTCTAGGGATTTTGACATTCCTGTTTATTGTAAAAAGGCCTTCAGAGCCTCATTCTACTCATCTTCTTACGAATGCGAGTAGCTGTCACATCTTTTCTTAGAGATAAGATGCCACCATTCTAGCGAGTCTTTCACTCTAAATTTTTACAGTCTCTGCACCTTTCTTTCATTAATAGAAATCGTGTATTACTGTATCTCTATGTTTATGGTTGCATATCTGATATATTTATGTTATATTATTGGATATACATGATATGTCTGTGCATTTATTTATTATATCTCCGCTCTCATTTCGTGCCGAAGATAATCTGGATCAGTGGTATCAGAGCAGGCTGCTCTTGATCATTTTTTCAGTGCATGTCCCCGACGAGGTCCGAGTATAGCAAGTTGGGTCTCGAGCTTTTATCTCTTGAAGACAATCTCTCCCACACACCCAATAAACCCTCAATGGCGGAAGAAAGGAAAAATGACGGAGCAGATGATCCTATCAGTTTGTTGCTTGAGAATGCTCTCACACGAAAGAGGGACGAAATGATGGAGAATTATTCCAACATCCTTCAATGCCCTCCGAAAGAAATAGGCACATCTTCATCAAGCGGCCACTTTGGAGGCACCTCCCCTTTCAAGGTATATGTTAATTTTGATATTCTTGTATTTGAAGGATAGATAGATGTAGAAGCCCTAAACAAATGGTTAAATCTGCTAGAAGGTTATTTCTTTGTTAACAAATTTTTCGACAAATAAAAGATCACCTTTTCACTCCTTAAATCTCTCCCCCATGTGAAACATTGGTGAGAAACTTATTGGGAGTAGAGTTCCATAAAGGAGTTTGAAATATATGGAGCCGATCCCACTTGGGATTTTTTTGTGGATGTAGTAAAGGAACAATATTACCCTGTTGAAAACTATGAGGACCAGTACATGAGATGGACCACACTGTGGTAAGAGAGGGGCCAAGTAGTTCCAGAGTTTACCAACAACTTCCATACCTTGCACACCAAGATGTGTATCAAAGACTCCGAGCGACATTTGGTTATGAAATACCGTGGGGCTCTACACAGATACATCCAGACTTAAATGGATTTTTTGGACATCTCATCACTCAGTGCTACTTATCGATATGTTGTTAAAATCTAGCAGAAATTTAAGCACCAGAACAAATGGTATTTTGGATCTGTAAATCCGAAACAACCAAAGTATGACAAAGATAGACCTAACAAACAATCTACCGAAAACTAGTCCAAGACACAAGAAAAGAAGGGTCACTGGAAGACAAAGAAGGACACCGAAAAATGGTGTGATTTCCACAAAATCCCCTGGCACAACACTAATGAATGTCGCTCAAAATAGTCATTGGTATCCGAGATCAAATACAAGGAGCGGAACCCTGATTCAGAATCCGATTATGAAAATACTGGTAAAGGACAGATCATTGACGCAGACCCCACTGCTATTGTCGCAACCGCAACAATTCAACTAGAAGAACCAACAGACCCCAAAGAGGGGGAGCACCTTTTTCATTCATAGATGTGGGTGAAGGGGACCCCGCTGCATTTATTGTTGATAGCGGAAGCCAGAAGAACCTCATCCAAATAGAGGTCGTCAAACAGTTGGGATTGTCGACAACACCACACCCACAACCATACAACATCGGGTGGCTTCACCAAGGACGAGATCTCTGTGTCAGCCAACAATGTCGATTGTCATATGGAATCCATCCCTTCAAGGATGAGGTATTATGTGATGTTTCCCCATTGGATGTTTGTGATGTTCTCTTCGGCCATCCATATATGTGGAAGCACCATGTTATTTATGAGTATCGACCGTGTAGTGTCAGTGTTACTTTGGGGGGTCTTCTCTACAAAATATGAGAGGTAGTTCCGACTATTGTTCCACCTAAAAAGTGCCGCAAGGTAGTATCTCATACTACAAAATTTAGCTTCTTCACATTCTGTTCAAAAGGAGAACAGAAGGACACTACAACCACTATAGCCTCGCCCCAAACACCTTTTATCCAGCAGAAGCAGGTCGACAAGGCTGCAACAAAGCGCAAAGATTCCTTCTTCATGCCGTCCTCTCATGTATCTTGACTTCTTGAATAGCCTCAGCCTCAACAGGTTCTTGACATACTTCCACAAACTGAGCAACACAGTATTTCCAGCAATACAAGCAGCTCACCAAGATACAGATCCAACAAACGCTTTTCCCTCTCCCCAGGGAACTCAACGCAATGGATAACTTTTCTTCCTAAGGAGGGAGGATTGATCCAGGTGGATCTTGGTGGCCACCCACCTTTTTCGACTGGCTCAAAATAGTTTTTTGGCAATTTTGGCAATTTACTATTTTTAGCAGGTTTTAACTTCCGGGGCCATTTTGAGGGCCTGAATGAAGGGTTTTCGAGATCAAGGTTCTCAATGATACCTAAAGACATTATTGAGCCCCCAAAATGAATTTCCTTGACCATACCTTTCCAACGAGCTATCATATGCCTAAAACGGAGATCGTATGCAAAAGTTACGACCCCGGGAAGTAGATGTACTAACTTACCCAAACGAGGCCCACATGACTTTTGG
>SNQJ01S0087372.1:17450-29407 GCA_010110895.2 Picea sitchensis
TTCTCCAATGATTTGGGTTCCCAAAGGCGAACCTCATGTTGAATGTTATCCTTTAAAGTTCCTATGAATACTTCAATCAAGTGCTCATCTGGAATATCTGTTACCTTTATATTCAATCTTTGGAAGTTCTCAATGTGCTTGGTAAATGAACCCTTTTGCTTGAGATTTATCAATTGGCTAAAGAAGGTATTGATCCTTGTATCCTCATAGTGTGCTATCATTTATTCCGTGAAAATTGTCCAAGTGACAAGTGATTTGCAAGAACAAATCCATCGATACCATACAAATTTATTGGGTTCTAAATATAAAGAAGCAATTCATACCTTTTGTGTATGTGGCACATTATGTAGATCAAGGAATTGCTCCATCTGAAGTATCCATGTGATAGGGTCCTTGCCATCAAACTTCCTCATATCGATCTTAGGAACGTGGTTGCTAATCAATCCAAAGTTGGAGTTTCTCCATTCTTGATTCACCTTCCTTGTGTCCTCATCATGAATTTCATGGGATACATTTTCACTTTCAGGTGTCCTCTCTATTACGAGATTTTTCAATACTTCCAAGATATCCTCTTTTAAACCATCCATATTTGCCTCCAACTTAGCTTCCATCTCTTGTAGTTCATCTTTTGTTACTGTCTTCTTTTGTAAATCATTTATGTCCCTATGCATTTCTTCACCTTCATCAAGAGTCCAAGTAGGATTTTCTGGAGGCTTATTTCGTGTAGAAGTTCCCTTTTTTGGTGGCATGTTGGCCAAGTATCACTTAAACCTTGATTTTCAGGTGGTTCTTCTAGACAATCTTCCTTTTATTGTATCTCCAAAATTTCAGCCCTTCTGAGTATGGAACTTTATTTTTTGTAGGTCTCTGATATTTCTTCTCTTCAATGCCACAGGTCTGATAAAAATTGGATGTGCCAAGTGGAATTTACAGTAACTTCCCCACAACTTGCTAATTTTTTGTCTATCTAGGGGATCTCACTTGTATAGCATGGCCTACACAAAATAATTGATATAAAATTATAAAAATCATACCAAAACTACTACAAGCTGTCCACTATCCATTGCAACTAGTCTCACTCAATTTGGATACTCTAGGAATAATTTATTATTGTTTTACCCAGAACACCTGCTTGAGACTAGTCAATAGAACTAGTCAGATACCCTATCTTCCACAGGGTGTATATACAAATTTAAGATTACCCAGAAGATGAAAATTCTACAAAAGATACCTTACTAATTTCTGAGAATATCCTCCATATTTCAGGGTCTGAAACATTACAGAAAATTTTTTATAGCGAAAATTCCGCAATGACTCAATTCAGGATGATTCCAGATCCCTATCTTACAAAGGTTGTATCTCCAAAAGTATAAGGCCTTAGGAGATTAAATTTTAACCCAACGTACCTTGATTCGTCTACTAAATATCCTCCAAGACGTTCCTTTTGAATTGTTGTAGAAAAGAAGTTATAGAGAAAATTCCATGATGTCTCAGATGTAGCAGCGAAACCCCAAGACCTTGAGCTCTGATACCAAATGTTAGGAACCAAATATGAATATAGCATAGAAAAACCTCAGAATAAGTACTCAACACCTTGAAAAAGAGATAAATTCAGATAATAAGCCTCTTCAAGGGGGCAACCTCCTTAAGCCCACATAAATGTTCAATTCCCAGATGATTCCAAATGAAAATGTCTCCTTGGTATATATAGGAGACTAGGAGGTATAATTACAACTAATGGAATAAATCCGACATAAATAAAATAACATTCCTAATGTAATATGCCTCAATTAAGGGGTAATGAGCCAATATTAGGGCTTAACAAAGATCTTGATCGTGAATCATAGTCTTTACTGCTTCCATAATCGTTCTATTATTTCTTTTTTCTACACCATTTTGTTGAGGATTATAGGGAGTACTGAGCTCCCTCTTAATCTTGACATCTCTGCAAAAGCTTCCAAATTCATTTGAAGTGTACTCTCTTCCATTTTTCTTATCTGAGTATCTTGATTTTCCTTTCGAAAAGGTTTTCTATCAAGGCTTTGAATTCCTTGAACTTTCCAAGTACTTCATCTTTTGGTTTCAAGAAATAAACCTAAGTCTTACAAGAGAAATCATCAATAAAAGATACATAGTATACATACCCACTTAGAGAGGTTGATGGAATTGGACCGCATACATCTGAGTGGACAAGTTCCAAGATTCCTTCTGCTTTACTGTCTCTCTTTGGAAAAGGATTCTTTATGTTCTTTCCTTATGCACATCCCTTGCATACAACTTCATGATCAACCTTTAATTATGGTAAACTAACTACCTTTCTTACATATGGTAAGGCTTTGTAGTTGATGTGAGCTAGTATTCTATGCCAAAGTTCACAAGAACTTTCAGTAGAGTGAGTCAAGGCTACATCTGAGTGACCTTTTAACTTGTACAACCCACCTTCTTTTGTTCCAATAAAAACAACAACTTCTATAGTTTTTCCTTTAGGCCACATAAGAACTTAACCATCTATGAATGCAACTCTGAAACCTTTCTTATCTAGAGCTAATATAGAAAATAAGTTCTTTGTCAAACCTGGTACATAAAGTACATCTGTCATTCTCATCGGAGTTCCTGAATCAAGTTTGTAGGTGGATTCTCTCATTCCTTTGATGGGGTACTGATAATCATATCCAAGTGAAACTTTTTGGGGGAAGTCCTTTTATGTAAGTCTAGAAAGAATGTCTTTCTGACCTGTCATGTGCTTAGAGGCACCACTATCTATGAGCCAAGTATCCTCTCCAGGTGTCACAGATCCTAAGAGAGATGAAAACAAGACATAATATTCAATCTCTTCTTTAGTCAACTTCTTGGGTGGCTCATCATCTTCAACTACATGGGCATGATGTCTTTTGTTATTTCTCTTCTTGTATTCTTCCCTTATGGCAGGAAAAATCTTAGCAATGTGTCCCATCTTATCACAATGATAACATTGATAAGAGGAGAAATATTTTCCCTTTCTTTGACCCTTATGATATTTCTGGAATCTCCTTGGAGGGTGAGATTATTTATGAAAGTGGGTCTCCTTTTGAAAATGAGACTTTTTCTTTCCTCCTTTAGCATGAAAATCTAGGTCTTGATCTCCATCTCTTAATAGGATGACTTCTTGATTGGATACTCTTTCTTCTTCTTGAACACATTCTTCCCATAAACTGTCAAATTGGAGTTTCTCTTTTCTTGCACAAATAGTTTGGATGAAGGCATCCCAAGGTCTTGTGAGACCATTAAGAGTTGTCATTATAAGTTCGTATTCATCTAAGTTGTCTCCAATTTCCTCTAACTACTCCTTAAATTGAGAAACCCTAGAGAAATAGTCTTGAACTGTTTCTTCTTTATGCATCTTTGTATTCTTGAGTTGGGTTCTCAAGTTCATCTCCCACTTGATTTTATTTCCTTCATACATTTTGGTTAGGGATTCAAACATATATTTTGGAGTATTCTTATAATAAACTTTAGGGATAAAGTGGTCTTTAATGGAATATGCAATTATTCTTTGATCCCTAATCATATCCTTCTTGTACTTCTCTTTGGCTTCATCTTCTTCTGGTTCCGATACATTTTATTTTATGAATTTTGCAAGGTCATTCTCTTAAAGAATGAGTCCAATTATATACTTCCAATAATGAAAGTTTTCCACACCTTATAATTTGTCAACAAGCTTGGTGCTTGCAAACATATTGACCTGAAGCTAGGAAAATGACCAGAAAATAAAAGTTCTTAGAAAATGAATTTGAACTTACTAGGAGATACGCTGGGTTGAGGCGAGTTGGATGGAGCTGAATATTTAAAAAAATTCCAAGTTTTACCCCTTGAAACTTGACCTGCGCAAATCTGGAGTGGTACTTCTGGTATTGGTTTTGGTTTCCTGGTTTTCTGGTACCAACCAAAACTAGGGTTTGAATTTTCGGAGAATTTGGACACTGAAAAAGTTTTCTCGAGAAAAAGATGCGCTAGGGAAAGGTTAACTTCCCAAGATAGTTTTTGGTCAAAAATTCCTCTTCAGTAAAAATCCCTAATTTCCTTATATGACAACAATGATATTTTTAGATACCTGGTGAAAGGTGCTCTATTCATTCAAGCTCTGATACCATGTTAAGTTTTAATTTTGTTATTAGGTTATTTCCAAATTACATGAGCGTTCAATGCATTTCTAAAACAACAACATAAAGAGGATCACTAAAAGAAACACAATCACAAGGTACGTAACATTTTATCCTGGGAAAACCTTGTTAGAAAAATAGGTGTGCTCATTTCACTATAGACAATATCTAAATATTGTAACCCAACCATAGGCACAAATGCCACCCTCGAGCACCTTAACCTTGATAGAGAGAATAATTCTGGAAGAAAACCCTAGACCCAATAGGCAACCAAGGTAGCGTACTAATCTCCAGAGCTAGCATACCAAGCAAAAAGTCCAAACCATAACCAAGAGAAAGTCCAAGCCTAAAACCTAAAATACAAGTTGCAGTAGTTGTAGTTGCAGCTACTCTCCAAACTTGCGCACTTACTAAATTTTTGCAGTTGCGAGTTGTGTGTGTCCAAGTGAGCTCTGGCATCCTATATTTATACTTCTCTTTCTTAGCTGTCTGGGCCAACTTCTCTTTCTGGAGGCTAAAAACTCAATATTAAATATTTTCTTTAGCCAACTTGTCTTCTAGGGTTATGTCCAATGCTTTAGGGTTTCTTCTTGCTTCTTGAAAAATTCTAGTCTCCTCAAAGGTTATACGTGGAGGTTAATACCTCCCGTAGTTACCATAATATAAAAACTCCCTCATAGCTATGGAGGTATTAAAGGAAATGGTCTTGAGAACAAACATATATTATCACGTAGATCAACTCACGAGCAACATCATCACTATCAATGTCATTTGATAGCACCAATTGCATCATCTCTCGAAGCTATACTCCATCTGAGTAATCGGGCATGATGTTGAAAAGTAACTCACTCCACAGAGTGATACAAGAACCATTATTCTAATCCGGACATATGTCCTAGAAGAATAATTGTTCTAATAGAGGTTGGAAGTCATGCCATGGGCTACAAGGACTATTCTTCTAATCCATACATATGTCCTAGAAGAATGATTGTTCTGGACCATTTTCCACAGGGAGAACACTTTTCCATCAGCACAATAACTATCCATCTGGATGGTAATCATCTCCAACACTATTGATAGTCTTCATGGCAATCAGAACAATGCCATTCAATAGAAGACAATTGTGTCTATCCATATTAGTACGCAACTACTATACAGTGGTACACAACCACACTTAGTAGCACATGGCTACTAACTAGTGACACCCAGTCACTACTAGTGGATCACATCCACCACAGTAGCATACAAATATTGTCCAGAGGCATGTAGTCTCCACAACAATCATATCATCTGATATCAACAATATCATGATACAAATTAAGTCATCTGGGCCATTCTTCCACTCATGTTCTTGAGATATGAAAGAAAATATTCCCTCATAAGGTAAAAACATTAGCCATGGGATATCTAGACTATTCTTCTCAAGCATAGAAGAATAATTGTCCATGATTTATGAGCCTGGACCATTCACCTAACTGGGTCATTCCCTTGTCACTAATCATAGTGTAGCCTGGAGAGAATGAGTCTACCCTAGGGAATTCCTGTCCCTGATTGTTGAACCTGGACCATTCACCTAACTGGTCCATTCCTCCAGTAGTAATCATAGTGAAACTTGGAGAGAATGAGTCTTCCCTAGGGAATGACTGTATGGACCATTTCCTAATGGAAATGATTATCATGCACCAACCTCCAAAACAGACCATTCTTCGAAACTGCTCACAACTATGAACTTCAAAAGAATGACTGCCTATTGAGGCAGACCATTCTACTTGACCACTACTCAGAGTGAATGGAAAGAAGAATGACTATCCTATACCATTCCCCCACACTGGACACAAGGGGAATCACTCTCTATGGTACATCAACAATTTATCAGACCATTTTCATTACAAAAATAATTGTCCGATCTGGACCATTTTTGGAACCAGAAAATGCATGTCTGTTAGAATTCTCAAACCACTTTCTGAACTGGAAAGGAACTGCTCATCTTGGACCATTTTTCAAACTGAAAAATAACTATCCATAAATCAATAACATATCAATGCTCCCTCCCAACCTGGGAGTAATCTCTTCCTTTTTCAATAAGGAAGTTGTCTCCACGAGCCAAAGCTTGTTTCTTAAGTATGCAAAATTTTCATCTTTGACAGAGGATTTACAAAAATATATGTTATCTGCTCATCTATGGAGATATATTGGAGAACCACTTCTCTTTTATGGACTTCATCACGAATAATATAATGCTTGATCTCAATGTACTTCAGTTTGTCATGGAACACTAGTTTTCTCTGAAGGCTTCATATAGCTTTGATCATTACAATGTATCATGGTCGAATTCAACACTTTTGTTTCCTGCTAGCTCATGACATTGTGGAAAATATCAAAATGAAACATATCCAAGTAGCACTTCTTTTGTCATAATGATCGTTTTCCATGGATTAACAATCCATCATCCTAGACTTTCGAGTAACTATTCTGATACACTATCTCTTTCATAGAAATTTTTCACCACGCTTCTACTGTATATGAGATACTTTGCATCAAGTTGTTTGAATCCATACAAGGTCTTATTATATATGCATACATGGGTCTCTTTATGGTATAAGATTCTTTCTCACTTTCTTTATTGGGAAGAACAGTCTTTTACATGTAAATTCCAATCCATGGATACTGGTGAGTTGTCGTTATAGTTTTTCTCCCTCCTTTTGGAAGAAACTCAGAATCTCTCAATGCTTTCATTCATAAGTATTGTTCACATTTTATTACATACATTTTTATTTATCATAACTTCCATTTATTCTACTTGATTGCTTTTGGTGAGTTCAAACCAAGCTGGTAGTCTTATGATTCTCGGCATAATAATTGGTTGTTCTGGCTTTTCTTTCTTTCTTGGAATCTTCATGTTCTTCCTCATATTCCTCTTTAGATTTTGGGTCCATGGAGTCTTCTATAGATTCCATGCCCTGAAGATTCCAACTTCTTAGTTTCATCATAGGATCATGGATGTATATGGAAAACCAAGGATACTTAAAGCTTATTTTTGAAGAAGACTTCTTCTAGAGTCAAACTGAACACGCGTTGCTTATCATGGCTGCTACTTTCAATAGGGAGCATCGAAAAATACTTTATAATTTTTACGGATTCTTCAATGGATCATATCATTTAGGATTATCTCCCTCCTAATGCTTGCTTCATGCATGAATGCATTCTCTTCTTTTGGAATTATGTAATCAACTCCCTCCATCTGAGAGAGTCCACGCTTTCGTCTTGTATCCTTATTGCCTTCTACAAGGTGTCACAAATCTTTTTCTAATTTCCTCTTGATTGTTGACTTATTTTTGTTTTGACTTCTTCTGGGTCTCTTCAAGTTTGATTCTAATTTGGCCTATCTGGCAGTTGTTACTTATATAATAGATTCCACATGAATTGTTACCAAATATTGTCAACATACTTCATCTTTTTCATGTGTATTGTAGTCATCGTAACAACAATCCTAATATTGTTATTCTTCCATAGGTATTGTTTCACTGACCATCTTTTCTTATAAGAAATAGATATGCATGATATGTACAAGAACTATGTAAACATGGTATGTACAAGAATTGTGAAGAATATTGTTACCTTGACTAGAAGAAGAAGTATGTTTTATCCTGCTTGGATTTCTTTGAGGGTTCCCTTTCTTTGACAACTGATGCTTCGTATGTTTCCTTCCTTTTCTTTAACTCGGGACAATGGTTCTTGTAGTGACCATATTTTCTACAGTTGAAATTTTTTATTTTTGACATATCCTTCTCTTGATTTGATTTCTTCCTTAAGCCAAACTTCCTCTTATCCCTGAAATTCTTGAACTTTGTTGTGAAGGCTTCATTAACGTATTTATTTTTGGATTTCTCTTTTGCGTTAATCCTTGATTCTTCTTCTGCACAACAAGTCCAAAGTTCTTCAAATGTGGGATACTCCTTTCTTGTGTTCATGTTTGCGGAAAATGCATCCCATGTCTTGGGAATTCCATTGAGTACTATATTTATCGGTTTCTTTTCTGAAATGATTTCTTCAATAGCTTGTAGTTGATATCTTAACTAAGATATTATTACAAATTATGATGTTATGTTGTCATCATCATTCATTTTCATGTCACAGATCTCATTCTTTAGACTTATTACTTGTCTAAGGTTTCTGACTCAGAAGAGATTAGTTAGGGCATCATACATCTTCTTAGATGAGTCAATATGGGAGATGTAGGATATCAAGTGGTCTTTTATAGAGTCCACTAAGATACTCATAGCATTGATGTCATTTTCCTTGAACTTCTCCATAACTACAACGTTATGAGGTTCCTTCTCTTTTCCTTCTTCAAACTGTAGTTCCACGATATTTCCTTTCACAATATCCAACACTTTATTCTTGGCAAGGATGAGGTCAATCCTTGTATTCCATGCTCTGAAGTTAGAAGCCCCTTCTAACTTGTTTTCTCACTTCATAGAGTAAGTCATGACTGCTTTGACTTGTTCAACTTTTGAATTTGACTTGGTCAACCTTTGACTTTTATCAAAAAATCAAACTTGACGTATTGACTTGCTGAGAGTATCAGGAGGTGCGCTAGGCTAGGGAACACTAGGCTATTTGGGAATTATGTCAAGCTCTTCACTTAAGGTTCCTTAACAAGAGGGTTAGGGTTTTGTTGTTGCAACAAAAATTTTATTGCAATTGCAATTGTAACTAAGTAAATCCTCCCAATCTATCTTCCAGCGGTTAGATAGTCCAAAGATAGTGTGGGCCCATAACCTATTAGAAAAACAGGCGTGCTCATTTCACCATAGACAATATCTCAATATTGTCACCCAACCATAGGCACAAATACCACCCTCAATCACCTTAACCTTGACAGAGAGAATAATTTTGGAAGAAAACCCTAGACCCAATAGCCAACCAAGATAGTGTACCACTCTCTAGAGCTAGCGTACCAAGAAAAAATTCCAAACCATAACCAAGAGAAAGTCCAAGCCTAAAACTAAAAATACAAGTTGCAGTAGCTGCAGCTGCAGCTACTCTCTAAAATTGTGCACTTACTAAATTTCTACAGTTGTGAGTTGTGTGTGTCGAAATGAGCTCTGAAATCCTATATTTATACTGCTCTTTCTTAACTGTTTGGGCCAACTTCTCTTTCTAGAGGATAAAAACTCAATATTAAATATTTTCTTTAGCCGACTTGTCTTCTAGGGTTATGTCCAATGCTTTAGGGTTTCTTCTTGCTTCCCAGAATATTCTAGTCTTGTCAAAGGTTATACGTGGAGGTTAATACCTCCCATAGCTATCATAATATCAAAAACCCTCATGGGGGATAAAACCCAACAAAACTTCCTCAATAATAGATTACCAATACAATGGCAAGACTAAGACCAAAACACCAAGAATAAACTAAGATTGAGCATGTGAATCTCTTCTCCTTCCTCCTGCAACTGTAACTACCTTCAAAATGTGCACACTAGATGAGTGAGTGTGAGAGTGTGTAAGTGAGGCACCATCCTCATAGATAAATACTAGTTGAGGAGGTGCTAGGGTTATGTCTCTTCACATGGTAGGACCAACTTCTTTTAGAAGTGGTTTAAACCACTTTATAGACACTAGGATCCGACTTTAAAAATACCACGATATAAATATGGTTTGACCAATCCACAAAATGGGATTTAATATATAAGATAATAATTCAAATATAATTAGAATATTCTTCGAAGTTACAATAATTAAACAATATCAAGTTATCGACTCTTCAAATATGAAAAATAATACAAACCATAATCGTATATGAACAACTAATGTACACTAGAAATCTTTGAGTATTTACCACTACATTTACTAATGTAGAGAGATAAGATCCAATAGTATTTTGGATGCTTTGACCATCTTTGGTTCTAAATAAAAATTCGTGACAAACCATGTGGTCATTGTCAAAGTTATAATTACCAAGGAAGAGAAGCCAATAACTCAGAGTTAGTGGTTCTGGAGTATGACCTAAAACTACTTCTGCTTAGATAAGAGTTCATCTTCCTCAAACGTAAGGAAATAGGTTAAGGGACTTGGACGTTGTTGATGTTTTGTAGCTTTGGGAGGTATTCCTACTAGTAGCCACGATGTCAAACATGTGGGAATATTCATTGGCATAATATTACACTTTCATTTCAGTGAAAATGCCCTTGGGATGAAGCTAGGGCTTCATGGGATTGATGATGGGATTTGTGGGCTTGTGTTGGGGCTTCACACCTACAAAGAGGAATTAAATATTCTAATTTAATGTTGATTTTAGTGGAGGGCTCTTTGGAGTAAGATAAGGGCTTGTAAACTCACATCAAACTCCTATAACATGAGAAGAGGATATTATGAAATCTCATTGTGACATTATGGAGTTATCATGAGTGAGTAAACACTTGTGCTAGGAGGCATGGTGATTTCAGTAAGGATATTTATGCAACTAGGCAATCTGGTGATCCAGGGGATCAAATTTTGCTCAAAAATTCAAAGTGCTTGGAATTGCTTCAAATTGAACGGGAGCGTAGGCCTCGTTGTTACAAACCCAACACAACTCGTTTGGGTTCAAATGGATGTTGGGAGCAAGGGATATCACGTTCTGTTCAAAACGACAAACAGGCAAAAAAAGGGATGCTGACTGTACAGTCCGTACAGTCCGTACGGATGCTGACGTGGCAGGTCACACGACATGTGGCAGGTAGTTGTGTGGACAGTTGGCATTTGACATGGCTTGTTTGCAGCGAATGGGATAGCGACACATGGCCCAATCAATGGTCGCCATGTGTCACCTATGTATTGGTTTAAAAGTTATGCTATTGGCCAGATTCGACCCCGTGACCTCCGGGTAGGGTAAAGCCTTGGGAAGGGCCACCCAACCGGCACCCCCACATGTGTTACTTAACATATGTATGCGTTTAAATTTATTTGAGTTTGAAATGACGTGAAATGGGGTGCGGACCGGGCCGGGGCTAAGCCTCGACCCACGGTTATATATGTATTGCATACGACCATTGCTATGGGCGGTTAAACCCACGGTTATATATATGTGTTGTGTAACCATTATGGTATGTGTGCAGTTATATATATATGACATGTGACCATTGTGGTGTGCGCGTGGTTTAACCCTATGGTTATATATATGGTTTAAACCTTAGCCCTGTTTGTATTGCGCGCGGTCATGTGGTGGCCATGTGCCCACGGGCCTTGGGGTTAAGGGCCAGTGCATAACCATTCGACAGTTTGTACCGATTGTGTGGTTGCACCCAGTGCTGGGTTTTAACGTATAAAAATGTGTGGGGGCTAGGTTGAGCCAACAAGGGTGCATTTTGGTGATCTAGAGACAACAAGTTTGAAGGGGAACTTCCAGGAAGCCTATCTTCTTCAATTTTTGGCCAAACGAGGTGCCAAAAAAGACCAGCTAGAGGTTTTTGGACGTTGTGAAGCCATTGGAGTTGTCTATTTGGAATTTTGAGCATTGTAAAGAAAATTTTTGAGCACTATGAGCAAATAATACAAAAGATCCATTGGAAGCTGGACCAGGAGATGTAGCCCAAGAGAGGGGTGAACTCCTTTATCATTTACTGTGTTATGTGTTTTATGTTCATTGTTTATTGCTATTGTTTATATGCATCTTGAATGAGTAATTTATATAAAAGTTGTGTTGCAAATTGATCCATTTGCATTTTAACACATGAATTAAAATCTTGCAAATAATTTCAAGAATACAAGTCTTCTTCATTTTTAGATCAAGTTGGTATCAGAGCATAGGTTTTTGAAGACTTGATTATTTGCAAG
>SNQJ01S0087372.1:32463-66222 GCA_010110895.2 Picea sitchensis
ATCCAAATATATTTATATTTACAATCTAGGGGAAGCAATGGTATTACAATCAACTCCCCCTTAAAGGAGCACCATCCTCAGTGTTCTACCTGTCGTTGTGGTCTTTATGTACAACAGTGAACAAAAATGGGTATGCATGTTTCATGGCATCCTCCAATTCCCATGTAGCTTCATCTGGACCAAAGTGTTTCCATTGCACCTTGACCTGTGCAACGGTTCTGTTCCTGAGTGGAATTTCCTTCTTGTCTAGTATGCATTGGGGTTTTGGTAGGAATTCACCCTCTGGTTCCATCTGGATCATAGGAAAGGCAATTATATGATTAGAATCATGTACATATTTATTCAAAAATGAAACATGGAAAACATAATTGTGTGCTTTCACTATGGGAGGGAGTTCTAGTCTATATGCTACAAGTCCCACTCCATCCAAAATTTCAAGGGGTCCACAAAACCGAGGTTCCATCTTGGCACAAATTCCCATTCTCAAGGAACTTCTTTTGGGTCTAATCTGGAGATACACATGATCCCCTACTTTGAACTCCCTAGGAGTCCTATTTTTGTCTGCATAGCTCTTTTGTCAATCTTGAGCCACCTTCAAATTCTGTCTTATTTGAACTACTTGTTGTTCCAATTATTTTAATAGGTCTGGCCCGAGTGTTATTCTTTCCACTGGGTTAGTCCATCTTATTGGAATGTCGCATTGACTACCATAGAGAGCCTCAAAAGGACTCATCTTCAAGGATTCTTGATAGCCATTTTTATAAGAAAACTCTACCAGTGGTAGGTAGCTTTCCCACTTCTTGGGATGATGCATCACATGCATCCTTAACATGTCCTCTAGCACTTGGTTTACCCTTACTGTTTTTCCATCAGTTTGAGGGTGATAAGTCATACTAAATAGTAATTTAGTTTCAAAACCAACAAACAAAGATTTCCAAAAGTTTGAAGTAAATTTTGTATCTCTGTCCAATATGATTTCCTTAGGCATGCCATGCATTCTAAATATTTCTTTCATGAAAATATTGGCGATATATATCGCCTTACAAGTTGAATTTATAGGAATAAAGTGAGAATCCTTGCTCAACTTGTCCACAACTACCATAATAGCATCATTATTCTTGGTTGATTTAGGTAGTCCGGTGATAAAATCCATGGAGATGGTTTCCCATTTCCATTCTGGAATTGGTAGGGGCTGCAACAACCCTACTGGATGTCTAGGCTCCACCTTAACTTGATGACATTCTAAGAACTTAGCCAAGTAGTCAGTTATGTCCTTCTTCATTCTGTGCGAATAAAATAGTTTCTTAGTGGCTGTGATCATTTTCAGATAACCAGGATGACCAATATATGGTTTTTATGTAGTTCATCCATTATGAACCGCTTCAATCTGTCACAATTTGGGATATACGACCTACCTTTGTAAGTTAGCAGGACATTATTCAACATTTGATATCCCTCATACTTCAACCATGTGGGATCTTTCTCTAAGTATGATTTCACAGTTTTGAAAAACTCATCCGCTTCATGTGCACTTTTAACTCTCTCCTTGATGTCTGATTCATAGGTACTTACAACTTTCAAATGAATCACCTTCATACTTCTATTGAGGGCATCAACCACTTTGTTTTCCTTTCCCTTAATACATTTTATTTCAAAATCAAATTCACTAAGGAGATCCATCCGCCTAGCCTGTCTAGCATTGAGTTTGGGTTGATCAAACAAGTATCTCAACCCATTATGGTCTGTCATAAGCATGGATCTTCTTCCTAGGAGGTAATGCCTCCACATTTTTAAAGCATGTACTATGGCAGCCAATTCTAGGTCATGTGTCACATAATTGATTTCATGTGCATTCAATTTTATGGATTCATAACAGATTACATATCCTTCTTGCATGAGGACTCCTCCAAGTCTCTCTTTGATGGCATCGATACATACCAGGATCTCCTTATTTGGGTCTACAATTTTCAACACTAGTTCATTGGTTAAAAGGTGTTTTAATTGGCGAAAACTCTCTTCACATTCTATGGTCCAAACAAATTTAACTCCGTTTTCTGTAGGGAGGTGATTGAGCAACCAATCTTGGAAAACCCCTTTATGAACCTTCTATAATACCTTGCTAGGCCCACAAAGGATATGATATCAGAGACATCCTTTGGTGTAGGCTAGTCCATGATGGATTTGATCTTATCTAGGTCAAATTCCACTCCTTCCTTAGTGATGACATGACCTATGTGATGGAATTGTTTTTGGAAGAAGTCACACTTACTAAACTTTGCATAGATCTTGTGTTCTCTCAGCACTTGAAGCGCTAACTTGGGGTGTTCTTCACACTCTTCCCTACTCTTAGAGTAGATCATAATGTCATCTATGAAAACCAACACAAATCTGTCCAATAATTTGTTGAGTAAATTATTCATTAGGTACATAAAGGTGGTCGGTGCATTGGTAATCCCAAATCGTACCACCACAAATTCATAGTTCCCATATCTTGTCCTAAAGGATATTTTATGGATTTATTCATCCTTAATTCAAACTTGATGGTACCCCAACCTTAAATCAATCTTAGAAAATATTGTAACACCCCTCAGCTGGTCAATTAGGTCATCAATTTTGGGCAAGGGATACTTATTCTTAATGGTCATATTGTTGAGTTTTCTATAGTCTATGCACAACCTGAGTGTTCCATCCTTCTTCTTCACAAATAATGTTGGTGCTCCCTAAGGAGATACACTAGGTTGAATGTAAACTTTGTCCAACATCTCCTGTAGTTGTAGTTTGAGCTCAACTAGCTCTGGTGTACTCATTCTATAGGGTGCTCTAGACATTAGCACCGCTCCAGGTGCAAGTTATATTGAAAAATCAATATCTCTTCGGGGAGGTAGACCTAGTACCTCTTCTGGAAACACATCTTTATACTCTCTTAATATAGGATAATACACTAGGCTTGGTTTATTGTCCTCAACAGAGTTCAACACTTGTATTGCATACAAAGGACATCCTTTTTTTCAATACTTCTTCACTTGAAGGGATGATATGTGTCTCACTAAGACAAGATTTTGAATGTAGGGTTATTTTATTTCCTTCCTCATATTCACACTCCAATGTTTTATTATAACAGTCCAACTTGGCTTTATGGGCATCCAACTAGTCCATGCCAATTATCAAGTCATAATATCCTAAAGGGAGCATGCTTAGGGTTGCTTGGGTGGGAAATCCACTCAAAATGAATTTGCATGCTGGTATGACCTCTGTTACTTTAATTTTTGTCCCAGTGGCTAGATGTACCAACCACAATTTAGTATGTTTTAATGGATGCAAATTACACTTCTCCACAGTTGAGGGGAAACATAACTCATGTTAGAACCAGGGTCAATCAAAATAGAAACAAGATGGTTGGAAATCATACGTTCCATCTCCACTACTGAAGCTTGGTGATCAACTTGTAGATCATCTAGGGATGAATAAATTTGTGGTGGCATGCACCTAGACACAACATTGACTGTGTTAGCTTCCTGGATGTTGTATATTCTCCTATTATGTTTCTGCCTATGGGGGAAGTCCCTCAACAAATGTTCTTCTCCACATCCCCAACATTTCAAAGGTTCTCTCTTTTTATCATTTGTTTTTCCAGGGAATGATCCAAAGGGTTTATTTCCACTTGGATATGTAAAATTATGTTGATACACACTTTTAGTAGGAAGGCTCATCTTAGATCCTTTCCCATGGTTCCTAAACCTTGAAGGTTTAAGCCCATTCTTCTTGAATCCCAATTTTCTTTCCTTTTTCCAATCCTTGGGAGGTTCTTCCTCGTGCTTGAATTGCTCATAGTAGTACCTTGCCTTCCTAATGGTGTCTTCTAGAGTCTTGGGTTCATCAAACTCAATTCTGTCTCGATAGGATTGAGGCATCCCACTAATTAATCATTGTACTGCCTTTTCATCATTGATGTAAGGCACATACCTCAATAGCTCAAAGAATTTGTTGACATATTCATCAATGGTGAGCTATCCAACTTTGAGTTCATAGAACTCCTTAGTCCTTTCATCATAGTACCTTTCAAATGGGTATTTTTTCTTAAAATACTTTTCAAATTGTTTCCATGACAACTCCTCCCCACGAATTCATTTCATTTCTAAGGTCCTTCCACTAGATGGAGGCCCTTCCATTCAATTTAAAGATGGTTATTCAGGCCTTTCAGTTCTCAGAGTAGTCATGGACTCTGAAGTAATTCTTTAGGCCGAGTATCTAAGCTTATGCTTCTTCCCCCTTCTTAATATCTCCATCAAAAGTGGGTGGTTTGGATTTCTTGAACTCTTTAAGTTCATGGATATTATAGCCCTAAAATTCCCTACTCATGCATACATGGCATTGGCATTCCTACTTGCATAATTTGCCAAATCACTGCCGAGGAACTCTATTTAAAAAACCAATTTTTAGAGCATGTATGTGCCCTGCTACACTAATGACTGCACACATACGCTTGTTGTATGCTAGACAACCCATGTACATATGCTTGTTGCAAACTAAACAACCCAAGTATACCTCCAAAAGTTGCAAAAATTAAAAAGTTGTAAGGAATTCGGTGGAATTTACGAGCTATTGGAGGTTTCCCAACCAATTAACCTGCTATAGCCCATCCCCCAACTGAATAAATACCCTTTTGTCATATAAAAGGAGGTCTTGGGGTCTCATTCTGCAAATCAAGCATTAGAACGGTGAAACTCTCCTACACTACCCTGGAATGTTTTCTCCTCTTTCTTCTCCTCTGATAATGTAAACTAGTCTCGTTGCTAGAAAATTCCTTGGATTTGTCAGTTCCCTCACTAGAGGATTCTTCAGTTGAATCCTTGACGTCATCATGCCTCTTGGCTCCATGTTGGGCCTTCCTTGTGGTGCTTCTTCTTGTGCTTCTATTTTCAGGGCCATGCTTTTGTATCTCAAGTGGACTTTGGGTTCTCTTAGTATTACACCTATCCACATTACCGGCCATCGATCCATGTTGCAGTTGCCTCTGTATGTCTGATAGGTTTTGCAATAGGACTACATTTATTTCATTTTTCTTTTCTTGTTCTCTCATGAGTCTCTCATTATCTAGTTTGAATCTTTGTAATTCTGCCATAAGGATTCTTACAATTTCATCTAAATCTGGAGGGGTTGCATCCACCCTCCTCTCAACAAAATATTCTTCTCTAATGTGGGAGATTTTCCCACACTCATGGTGTGTCACCATTATTTACGTTGTATTTTTCCTTGTTGTCCACTAACTATTTAAGTGTTGATAAAAACATTTTTTGTTAGTCAATTGTCCTCAAATTTTATGAACTACACAAGTAAATATTTTTTTTTGTAAGGTAAAATTAGCTTCATTATTCCATATAAAACAACAATATGCAGTTCATATTTAGAACATGTAAACAACAAAAGGTCTCACTCTTTTCAGTAGTAAAGTTTAAATAATCTCTTACAGGGTAGGGTAGAGTGCCCTTCCCCTTACATATTTTCTATTAAAGTTTGTTATGTTCTTTCATGAGCCCAAGAAGGCCAAGTGTTGTTGTCTTCTCTGATACCAATATGTCACACACCTGACCCCTAAGTACCCCTTTAAGGGATGGGGTATACATTTTTCTCCTTCCTACAAATTTTCAGATTTCTTTGAATAAGGGCACCATTTCA
Source organism: Picea sitchensis (assembly GCA_010110895.2). NCBI lineage: Eukaryota > Viridiplantae > Streptophyta > Pinopsida > Pinales > Pinaceae > Picea > Picea sitchensis. The sequence continues at coordinate 38,140 of SNQJ01S0087372.1, forward strand.
TTCTACTCTCTGAGAGCTTTCAAACGACTATAAACTCATCTAGAACTGAGTCCTGAGTCAAAATTTATGGCTCACTGAACTTCTCAAGGTATTGTTGGTCAAAGGCCATGTGGCTCCACCTCATGCGTACTGTCCTACATGGCACTGACGCAACCTCGGTCATCATCCTCTAGCGATGACAAGGCTGTTGGAGGGGTGGTTACATGGGATATCTCCCAGGACTTCATGGGTAATAGGCCTTCAACCCCTTCGATATTCTTGTACAGGTATACAAACTTCCCTAGAGTTTCGAAGTCCAAAGGAATCTTTCCCCTCTGGAATCTATGGTAGAAATTCTATCCACCCTTGGATCTGACAGCTGAGATTCATCCATGCTTAACACATAGCTTAAATTGGACAAAGTGGGGGTCCCACACTTAGGGGGGGTCCCACACTTAATTCGCGACCAATTCCATGATGCCACATCATCATGGTGTATGTGCACTGAACAACCAAAGTTCGACCCCACACACATGAATTTTGGCACTTTGGCACTTCGGTGCTTTAGTGTTTAACAAACCGTCCTATATCCTCACATATCTTAGAGTCATGGAGTCCTAGATTTCTGAAGTTATAGAACTCCCACCACGTACTCCGTCCTTTGACACTTTGGTGTTGGCTTGTGTACCAACATGTCAAATCTCCCAGAGCCCCAAAGTCTCAGAGTTTTAGACTCCCGAAGTAAGACTTCACCAAAGTACTTACGTTATCCTTCGACTAGCTGATCAAACGGTCGATAAAGGTCCCAAAGGATCATTGGATCTATGGCCCACATTAGTTCACTAATTTCGAATTTGGGGATTCTAGTTGTCTAACACATTTTCACTCCTGGAGTAGGTCAACGTTGAATTTGACTGTAGCATGTATCCAACGATTATAAAATATCCCGAAGGTCCTTAGATCTATGAATTGCGTTACTTCATGGCTGAAAAGTTGGTCAGAGTTTAACGACAGGACGAATCCCATGATAACAGGTAAGAGACTGTTAGTTTCCAGTCAAACTGTTCCGTTACCGTTTCAAAAGGTTACCTTCAATAGTATTTGAATGTTGTGAGGTTTCAACATCCCAGAACTCTGAACCTCCAAAGTTCCGAAGCTCATAAGGCTTACCTCCCTTTTTGTGTAGTGCATGGTTCAAGGGTCTTGGTCATATGGGAATTTGGAAAGCCCTCAGGGATACACTCTTAAATATTATCCAAGATTTGGTTAAGGCCATGGACTTGAACCTACGGTCACTTGGGAAAATGGTTTGAAGGAAGCACCCCTTGTCTACATAACTCAAATTCCACAATTCAGGAAAAGGCAATTTTAAGGGATCGATAGGAATGGAGTAGTCCCATAAAATTTGTCCCAAATCTATATCTATGGATTCATTCCTTGGGAAATCCCTTGAGGATTTTCCAGCTAACTTATGGTCCAAATTATTATGTCCCCAAATTCGGTTAAAATCCCATTCCTAACAGTTCTCCTTTTCTAAATGGAGGTAGGAAAACACCATCTAAAAAATATGATATTCACGTTTTACTTCAAATTTCCTAGGCCATTAGGCCATCAGAGCCACACATTCTACCATTCAAACAATTTAACATATTTTTCCATTATCTAATTCAAGAATATACATATTACAAAAAAAATAGTCAAGACTATATGAAGCTCAGAGTCACTCTTATATGAAGTTTGGAATTAGTTGGAAACTACTGAAAGGGATGCTCTTTTCCACCTAACCATAGGCAGAATTTTCTCTCTGAGTATTCCTCAATTGGACACCCCCTATCTAGATCATGATTCCATGAGATAGATGAAGTTTTCCTTTTTCTCAGCTACAACAAAGGACAAAGGTTACTCTCCTTTTCCCACAGGGCCCTGGTAGATTAGTTTTCTATCGACCAAGCAAGGGATCTTACTGTGATTGTTCACTCAATCACTACATATCCATTTATCAGTTCGGTTAGAAAACACTGTACAAGTGATCATATACCCATAAAAACATATATTTCTCAGTTCGCCTTAGGACTAGAGAGCCTCACATGCTCTGCTTTCTCTGGAGTGGTCTCTGAGCCTATTCGTGTGTATATTTTTCCCTATGCCCATGATTTTCCTTACTTTTCTTGCCTTTCCCATCAATATTTCGTGGGTCATATCAGGAATTTTCCAAATGGGTACTCTGCCCATCTCCTCATTTACTTTTGACGAAGACTTCCCAACTACCAGCTTGACTGGTAATTAAATTTCCTTGGCTAGAAGATTGTTCTGGGTCTGAGCAATTTATATCCAACAACGCACTAGTTTGACAGGGTCATCTCAACCATCAATGGTTCCCCTTACAATCCCTTCTCATGCATCATGATCCATACTAGCCACCTCCTTTCAACATTTATGCCACAATTTTCCATTTAATAACAAGGTTCATTGTCTTTCCAAAATTCTCATGACAGGTTTGTCCATAGTATTTTATCCAAATATAATTATATTTACAATATGGGGGAAACAAGGGTATTACATCCATATAGCAGGATGACATCAACAGTATAGCAAGGTGATGTCATCAAGTTCGTAAGTGATAAGATTTTCTGAAAATTTGTTGATTTGTGGTTTTTCAAGAGGAACCTACTTTGTGTATTTTCCATGGAGGACAGAGGGTATGCAGTGGAATTTGTAGATGGAAAGGTTCTCACTTGGTGAAAAGGATCAATTTTTGACTCAATAGAATTCATTGGTGTTTGTGATGGAATCCTTTATAGGTTGATTGGTCAGCAAGCTCAGGCCCCGATACATGACAATGATAGTCTATGCAAGCTTTGGCACATAAGATTGAGACACTTGCATCATAGGAATTTTCCAGTATTAAGGAATATGGTTACAAGTCTTCTAGAGTTTGGAGCAGAGCATTGGGGAGTATGCAGAGGTTGTGCACTTGGAAATAATGCCAAGGCCACTTTTCCAAGCAGTGATAGTAGGTCCAAGGGGATATTGGACCTACTATATTCAGAGGTGTGTGGACCGATGTCAGTTCCATCTTCAAGTGGTTATTGATATTATGTGACCTTCATTGATGATTATTATAGAAGGACATGGATCTTCTTCATGAAGACCAAGGATGAGGCCTTCAATCGATTCACGGAGTTCATGGATCTAGTGGAGAATTAGACTAGGAAGAAGATCAAAGTTTTGAGATCATATAACATAGGTGAATATACCTCCAATGAGTTCATATGTTTTTGCAAGGAAGTAGGGATTAAGAGGGAGATGACAATGCCTTTTAACCCACAACAAAATGGGGTTTCATAAATGAATCTGAATCATACCATAGTTGAGGTTTCTAGGGTGATGTTGGATGCACAATATCTACACATGATGCTTTGGTCAGAATCATGCAACACAATAGTTTATGTTCAAAACATGAGTCCTCATAGGATCTTGGAGGAAAATACTCCTAAGGAGGCATTCACATGAGTGAAACTAGAGATAGGGAATTTTAGCATCTTTGGTTGTCTTGTTTACATCCATGTTCCTAAGAAGAAGAGGATGAAGTTGGAACCTTATAGGAGGAAGGGAATGCTTGTGGGATACAACACGACTTTGAAGGCCTATCATATCTACATTCTAGGACAATGAAACATTTAGTTAAGTCGGGGTGTCAAGTTTGACGAGGACTTGGATTTTAGGAGGTCCTGAGAAACCACAATAGATGGTTATGAGCATGAGGCTGTAGAGGATGAGGAGAGTACAGATCCATATAGTGCATAGGATCATCCATCAGACCATTAGGAGGAGTCATAATATTCAATGGATCTAATGGACCCTCCTAGTGACGAGGACACGAGGCCTGGATGGCTTCGAGATTTCAACAAGGAGATTTCTACAACTAGGAAATTTGGCTTAGGTTTTCTGGACATTATATTTTTCTGTTTTTGGAAGGGATACCGCATGAGTGAGGCTGCATGTGTGGAAGGAAGAGACAACCGCTGAGAAGAACATGCCACATGTGTGGTATGAATTGTACGGACCACACATGTAGACTGTATAGAACCGTACAGTTGAGAAGAAGGTTGCATGTGTGATACGACTTGAACAGGTTGCATGTGCGAACTGGTTGAACAACCCACAAGTGTGATAGATCCATATGGATCACACGTGTGATAGGTCAATGCAACATGGTGACATCAATATTATATCAGCGTGATGTTAGTAGGTTTGCAAGTGATAATATTTTCTGAAAATTTGTTGATTTTTGGTTTTTCATGAGGATTGTTTTGTCCTCATTTTTTGGTGAATTTATGACTGCCAGGAAGGCTGATTTTTCCCTAAGAAATTTATGAATTTGAAAATTTATAGAACACAATTTTTTTTGTCTCAAATGCATGGATGATGTATCTCTGATCTTGTTGTTTCCACTGTTGTAATTTTCTATCATAATTTCAGTGTAAAATTGCTCAGTGATAACAACTAGGGTTTACTATTTGAATCACTTGGAAGTAATTTTCAGATATGAAATTAGTTGCAAGAAAAATTTATAGAAATAAGGAAACATGTTAACCATCCAAGACCCAGAGTCATTTGAAAAGAGTGAAAGTTTTCTCCTTAGACCACTAGTGGGTTATTCCAAGTGGTGTGGTTTTCCTTGAATAGTGGTGATGAGTCAACCTACACTCGCCGATAACAACTAATGATAGTTTTCCCCACTACTGGTTGAAAATTGAATTATTATAGTTTTTCCCACTATGTTAAGAACCCATCCAATGAGGTACCAACCTAGAATGCAAAGGTCTGAGCAAATCAAAATAGTTACAAATTCAAGAGAAAAAAAATAGAGGTCAAAGGAAGTGAATGTATCTCCAAGGTGTAATACGTCTTGCAGTTAAATCACAAAAGGAATGGGTTCTCAAGAATTGAATAACACACATACAATGTCAAGAGGGTAACATGAAGCAATTTGGGGTCTCTTTGGCGTGGCTGCTACAACCAAGCTTTCTTTCTTGTGGTAAAAATATAAAACTATGAAAGTAATAACAATGGGAAGGTTGTATATGCACTGTTTTTAGCATCTTATATCATATTTTAGATTCCAGGAGAAAATAGAGTATTGTTCCCGCTCCATTATTGAATCCAAGATGCTCTAGATACATAAGGATTCCATTAGCTAAGTGTTGTTACCACAACAACTTCCCCTTTATTTTGAACAAAATTAAGGGTCCCTCCTATTAAACTTTGAAACTGCTTACTATTTTTACTTTAGTTTTAAGTCTTGACATGAGGCTTTATGGTTGCACAATTTGTTATTTTGTTATGATGATTATTATTGGTTTTCTCATTTTTCTTGTTTCGATGTTGGATTGGATTAAGTTTTGATATTCTTTTCTTTCGACTTCATTTATTGATTATATTTATGATGTGATGCATTCATCAATACTAACTCCATTATAACACATACCGGTTCACCTTATGTAGTTAGAGGTTATAAACTTTTGCTTCACTCAATTATATCATTTTCTAATTTTGAGGTCACCATCATCCTCTACTCGTTGAGAGCTTTTCATAGATATAATTTTTTTCTCATTTCAAGTTTATGATACAAAGATATGCCCCCCTGAAGTTTTTGTACTATCGTCATATTCTGATGATGTCGAAAATGGTGTGTCTCCTAAATCCACGTGTCATATCCACCATCCGAACTCTCTATCAACAATATTCATGTGATACCTATTTTGGGTGTCTGATTTGGTGCTTTTGTGGCATCCATGTGACATCCTTTGTGAGATGTCCTACGGGGCATCTAGTGATCCATAATCGAGGGAATTATAGTCCACTCACTTCACCAACACGAATCCTTGAAAAATCAAAGTTCTTATCTCTATCTCAACTTTGTCTCTATCTTGCACATAGTGATTTATCTTATCGAGGCTATCAAGCCTCTATCCTCTACCCCGCACAATGATTGTTGTACCTCTCTTTTCTTATTATGAATGTTGTAAGCTATTTGTTCTCCATAACCAGCCAATGGCATGCCGTGGTGTAGTGTAACACCAAGTGGCTAGACTTCTTGGCTCCAAGGATTGTTTTGTATGTAGTTTTGAGTGCCTACTTCTCTTTCATGATTATTCAATGGACTTATAAGGATGGTTATGTTTGTATGATGGGTTACCTTTCTGGTTAATTGATTATGGTGGCAAGCAATTCTTCTCCACATTCATGTTTGGTTCACTTATTTATTCATGGTGTAGGCAATCAACGCTCTATGCAAGAATGACTCTAGCCCTAGAGTGATATGCTTCTAGTTGTCCAGGTGTGTTTGTGATTAAATCTACAGATGACCTACTGAAATGGAACCCTTAAGCTAGTACGAGTGTATGAGATGAAGAAAAAATTGAAAGGGATTATGTCCCGAAAAGCAAGATGGCGGGAACATTTAAGCATTCCAATGAATGAAATTATGTAATTGCACACAATTCTATTGGTAGTAGACAAGTAGCAATGGGTTATCGAGTTCTTATAAATGATGTACTTTTTGGATTCCATGTACAAGTTTGCAATCACCCTCTCCACAATTCTACGGATTCAACACCAATTTTCTAGTCATGGAACATGATCTACATTAAATAAGGGTGCATACTAATCAAGAGGAGGAAGACCAAGATAATGGTTATAGTACATTTATTGTGGACATTCTAGCCATTTTTTCTTCAAGGGAATGACCACTATGTTCCTTGTGGATTTTTTTCTTGGCTTGTTTCACCAACAATATTTTCTTGATGGGTAATTAATGGATGGTAAAGGAAATTAACAAAAACATTCAATGAGATGTGAAGTCTCTCGAGATGATGTAAAATTCCCAAGTGAAGGAAATTCACCCCTAGTTAAGTGCAACAACATCCAAGTTGTGAGGTGAACCACTCAGGTAAGTGGAAAACATCCCAACAATATGAAATCCACTCAACAATGTTTAAAAAAATGCTAAGGAAATAAGAATTTCTCCCAATAGTGTCTGAAAATTCCCAAACATTAAGAAATTCCCCAATAATATTTAAAAATGTTCAGAAAAAGTGTAAAAAATCCTAGCAATGAAGTTACGGCCTGTGGGGAATGTGTACGGCCCAGGGAATGGATGAATTCCCAATAAACAACCAAAACGTGGCTTAGAGCATGGAGAAAGAGAAAATGCCAACAAACAAAAGGAAATTTATCTCAAGAGTTTGTAGGAGAGATAAAAGTCACCAACAACCATAAAAAAATTGAATTTAGAAACTTTGTAATGTATTACAACAACTCTGAAATGGTAGGCATTGATCTCAGACTTCATAGATGGTTGGATTATACTAGCTATTGGATTTCATTGATGATGTGAATTCAAAAAACATAATTTTTATACCAACGAATTGACTGCTCAAAGGGATGCATTGTTCCTATTTGTAGTTCATTGTCCCATCGATTGAACCCACACAATATTAACATTAAATTTGTCACAGCCAAGTTTTCATTCACTATGCGAAACTGCTAACAAATCTAAAGAAGCATTTCATGAAAGGAAATGCTACACAACATAAATAAATTCATACACAAAAAGAAACCCATCTTTGAATGGGAGGCTAAATTTATTATTTTGACAATATCTGGTTTCTATATTTTCTTGGCTAAGTGTCCATTCTCCTCTCCTTCACCCAAAAGAACCATTGGGAGTGAAATTACATGAGGAAATAGGGAGAGATGGGGGGTAATGGAAGGCCAACAACCAAGGCCCTTGGGCCTTCAGTTCCCATTCCTCAACCTCTCTCTCCTATTTATTTATTTTTTATTTTTATTTTTTTTGTTTTTCATGCATTTGTCTTATTCAACATCACATTGCATCATGTTTACATGGTTTAATAACCTTTATGAATTACTGAAATAATATTACAAGGACTAATTCTTATACCCATCATTGGTTCAAATCTAATTTGTATCACACCTCCCCATTGAGAGGTTTTTTGGTCTCCAAAAGCTCAAGGAAACCAATCTAGATTAGTGTACTTTTGTCTACTTCTATAGAACATGGCTCTGATGCTAGATCCTGGATACAACTCTAACTCTAGATCTAGCTCATGACTCTGGTCCTTGACTATGGATCTGGATCATGTTTTGGATCACTTGTTCCCGCAATGAAGAAGTCTAATCACTAACTCTTAACTCTGAGAAATCTCTAGATCCAAAATCTATACTTAACACTCATTCATATCTCCTTCTTTATCTAGGAGACAGTTTATCTTGGCAGTCATGAAGGCAAGTTTAATGTTGGTATTCTTGTTAAGTGTGACCCAAACTAGCTATGCCATCACATATTAGTCCCTCAAAAGGAAGTGTGACATGCATTCTCTTTCTAGGATCTATTGCTTCCCAGTGTGGAAACAACTCTCTAGTGCCTACACATGCTTGCAAGCATGTCATGGAGTTCTCACTAACTCCTCCCTCTAAGGTCATTGTCCCCTGTGCATTAGTGTTTGACACATCTTCAGGAAGGGAAATTTCTTTTGGAATATTTTAGGTAGAAAATGGAATGGGGCTACCTTGGTGGTTGGAATCCACTCATTGTCCTCTTCAATGGTGATGCAGACCTCTTGTGCTACTATCTCTCCTTGGACAACATCTGCTCCTTGAATTAAAGATACAAGCAACTCTTCATCTTTGTTAGGATTCACTTTACACACTCTCTTCTTGTCTATGTGGTTTCTAGGGTGAAGCTCTGGTTGAAGTCACCAACACTTCACTTCCCAATGTCCACTCAACTTTCAATGGTGGCAAAAGTTCATGTTTCTATTGTAAGGACTATCTGTCATACTCCTCTCCATGTGCCTTTGATTTCATTGTTGGATTGGAGAATTCTTATTACCATTCCTCCCCAAAAAAATTCAAGCTTGTGGCATGTGGTTTAATTCTCCCAAAAAGATGCCTCAATATGGCCGCATTGTGGCCTCTCTTCTTGTAGCAATGAAAAACAAGGAATGTCTTGTTTGACGAAGACCTCTTCTTCTTCTTCTCCTTATTTCCTTCATTGATCTATTTGTTGCTTCTTCTAAGTTCTATTGTAGGCTGAGCCTTCAATCTCTTCTCATTGTTTCCCTCCTTCAAACTACCACAAGAAGTATGAGGTGGTAGTGACCTACCACCTTCATTTACCATTGATGCTCCTTCTCCTAATGAGCAGGCCAACTATGACATGTATTCTGCCTTCACGAATATGGTCTTCATGGTCATGGTATTTTCAATTCTACCATCAAATCCTAAGCCTTCATGCTTGACCCATGGTGTGGCTACAATGGGTTTCAAGTTGCCTTGTATTGTCTTTAGTATCCCTTTCCCATCATTGCCCATATACCTTAGGAGCTCCGAACCAATGCCTCTGGTATTCTTTTCAAAGTCACCAATATTCTCTAGAGAAATGTCTACGGAAGGTGAGCTTACCAAGGTGGTCTCAGTCATGGTGCTAGCATCTGTAGTGGAAATCAAAGGTTTCTTTGCTTCTATGTCCTCTTGGACAATTTATTGAAGCCTTTCCAATGCCTTATCCTTCTATGAATACTCTTATTACATTTGTGGAATCATCTACATGAACCTATCCTCTTTCCAGTAGCCATATGGATGACCTTCTCACCAAGGCATATAAGTTGTGCTCTATACTTGTCCCAATTTGTCTTGACTGCAATGAGGAAGTCTTGGAATTTTTCAAAATTCTTGTTTAGTAATGAAAATAGTTTGGTAGAGGTCTCAAGGTGCTTATCCATCTCTACCATCCTTTGGTTCAACATTTGAACTTTCTCCTTCAAGCATTCATTCTCTTTCTGAAGGTCCACATTGTCGACCCTTAAATATTCCAACTTCTCTTTGCTTTCCTTACCCAAGCTAAGGTCTACAATGTTCTCTTCAAATTTCTAGAAGTTGTGTCTCGATCATGGATGCAATTGCTCTAATGCTATATGATCCATAATCGAGGGACTTATAGTCTACTCGCATCACCAACATGGATCCTTGTGGGATCAAAGTTCATATATCTATCTCATCTCTATCTGGCTTGCACATAGTGATATTCCTTATCGAGGATATCAAGCATATGTCCTATGCTCCAAAAAATGATCATTGTACCTATATGTTCTTCTTATGAAGGCTTCAAGGTCTTTATTCTCCAAAACCAACCAATGGCCTACCATGGTCTAGTGTAACACCAAGTGGTTGCATTTCTTGGATCCAAGGCTTGTTCTAGATGTAGTTTTGAGTGCCTACTTCTCTTTAATGATTCTTCAATGCACATGTAAGGATGGTTATGTTTGTGTGATGGGTTACCTTGCTAGTTAATTTCTTATGGTGGCCAACAAGTCTTCTTTTCCTTCATGTATAGTTAACTGATCTATTCAACGTGTAACCAATCAACTCTTTGTGCAAGAATGACTATAGCCCAAGAGTTCTATGTTGGTATAGTTGTCCAAGTGTGCTTGTAATTAAATCTGCAGATGACTTGCTCAAATGGAACCCTTAATCTAGTACAAGTGTACAAGATGAAGCAAACACTGAAAGGGATGATGTCTCAACAAGAAATATGACAAGCACATTTAAGCATTCAAATGAATGAAAATACGTAATTTCACACACCTTTGTTGGTAGTAGACAAGTAGCAATGGATTATCAAGCTACTTTGAATGATGTACTTTTTGGATTCCCTGGACAAGCTTGAAATCATCCTCTCAACAACATGTCTCTCAACATATCCATATATTCAACACAATGTTTTCATAGCACCAATTTTCTAGTCATGGACCATGATCTCCATTAAATAAGGGTCCATAGTAATCGAGAGGAGGAAGACCGAGATAACAGTTATATACCATTTCTTGTGGAAATTCTATCCATTTTTTTCTTTAAGAGAATGACCACTACGTTCCTCATGGATTTTTTTCTTAGATTGTTTCACCAACAATATTTTCTTGATGGGTAATTAATGGATGGACTAGGTAATGGAATTCTTTTTTAGCCATATGTGAAGTTTCCTGGGACAATGTAAGACACCCAAGTAAGTGGAAAATGTCCCACACAATATGAAAACCACTTAGCAATGTTTAAAAACCATCTGGGCAATAAGAAATTTTCCCAACTGTGTCTGAAAACGCCCAAGCATTAATAAATTCATCCAACAATATTTAAAACGTCCATAGAAAGTGTAAAAAAATCCAACAATAAAGTTACGATCAATGGAGAATGCATACGACCCAGGGAATGTGTGAATTCCTAGAAAACAACCATAATGTGGCTCAGAACATGGAGAAAGAGAAAACATTAGCAAACAAAAAACAATTATCTCAAGAGTTTGTAGGAGAGATAAAATTCACCAACAACCATAAAAAACTTAATTTAGAAACTCTTTAATCTATTGCAATAACTCTATAATAACATCCATTGATCTAAAACTTCGTGCAAGGTTAGATTATACTAGTTGTTGGATTTCAGTAATGAAGTGAATTCATAAAACATAAATTTTATATCAACGAACACAAGAATCAATTGCTCAAAGGGATGCATTGTTCCTACTTGTAATTCATTCTCCCATCGATTTAACCCACACAGTATCAATGTTAAATTTATCACAACCAATAATGCATTCACTATGTGAAACTGCTAACAAAGATAAAAAATCATTTCATAAAAGGAAATGCTACACAACAAAAATAAATTCATACACAAAAAAAATAGTTTTGAATGAGAGGTTGAGTCTATTATTCTAGAAATCTATGGTTACTATGTTTTCTTGGTGTTGGCGACGGAAGTCACTCCTGGATTGCTAGCAGGAGCAGAGCCCGACGCCCATCAGTTTTATGTCACGGTTTGTTTATAGATGGGGTGACCGAATGGAAGAGAACTCAAAACGATATCATTCCAACACCAAACTAGGCCAGGCATGCATAGGTGAGTGAGGTCTTTTATAAAATTCAGACAGTGAGTTGTAGTAAAGGGTTAAGAGGCGAAAGACTTATACGGGAAGAGTGTGAAGGTCTATTACGAACGACAGGTTCCTAACAGACTGTAGAAGAAGGCATCCAAACGCAAGGTCTTCTTGTACTTAAATACAGAAAACCAGAGAATACAACAATGCAACGATAAATCATTTATCATAACAGAACTGCAATAATTCGCGTGACTCAGTCAATCACGAACTCTCTGTGAGATGAAAACTAGATGGATCTAGAAAAACTGTCTGTCATAAAACAAGATATCTCAAATACAGATGCATATCCCACAAACTAGGATGTCTGTTAAACTTTACAGTAGGGAGCTCTGCTCTACCATCGATGCTTACAAAATACAAAGACTGAGTTTATATACTCAGGAAAAATCTCCTCACAAAGACGTGCCCAGTCACCTAAGGCTTGGTGTCACTTCACTTCAGTCAAACTCATACTGATATCTTCTTTTAAGTGCCATATTAACTACGCATGGCTCCTGTAAGGAGAGTAGCTGAGCCATTAAGTGTCGGGCTAGCGTGCGCAGACATCTTTGCTGAATCGAGGTCTTCAGCATGGCCCCTATGAGAAAATCGATACACAGGACCTCCTCGGGCAGATGACTTGCCAGAACCTCCATTCCCTCACTTAATGGATGAGAGGAAGTCTCAACCACCCGCGCCTGCCATCATTTACTTCAATACTCGAAACAGTGTTAAGATCAGGTCCGCCGACACCTAGAGGTTGCAATGATCTTCTCTGCGACTGAACTCAGTGCCTCGGGATTTCTTTATGTAGCTCTTTCCTCTTCCCAAGAGACCACGAGCTGTGATCCCGTGCTTATTCCCAAAGCGCTTTCGGCATTCACAAATAGAAAGAACTAATCCTTGCTGATTAAAGTTGCGATGGGCGAGATGTCGAGAAGGCTTAATCTGGCACCACGTGTCCTCCTAGATCTGACGGTTCTTACTTCTCCCGGCGATGCCATGGGCCCAAGCCAGAGATTCTCTCGGCACTTCACGTCTCGCGGCTGGGAGGAGCTAGTTCTTATTTTTTAAAGTTGCGAGAGGCGAGGAAGCGAGGAGCCCCAATCACGTGCTAGGTGTTCGCTTCAGATGGACGGCTAAGATCTCCTCGGCAAAGCTGTGGGCCTAGGCTGGGATGCCCTCGGCACCTCGTGTCTCGCAGCTGGGAAGAGATAATCTTTACGTTTCAAAGTTGCGAGGGGCGAGGAGGCGATGGAGCCCAATCGCGCACCATGTGTCCTTTTAGATCCGACGGCTTTGAACTCACCTGATACCATTGTGGGCCCGTGTCCGAATGCTCTCGCTACTTCGCGTCTCACGAATCCGAACAACAATACTTCGAGACTTCTTGCGGCGAGGTTTCGAGGCTTCATGCCACCTGTATCCCACTTTCCAACTCTGCTATGGCCCCCACTGCCTCCAGCTGTCGGGATATCGCTTCTCGTAATCTCGCGGTCCCTGCGCCCAAAATCTCAAGCCTTTTCTTGCGAGGACCCGATACGCGATTCCATGTGCGGATCCAATGGCTCTCCTCGATCTAGATCCAATGGTTCTTCACCTTCTCACTTCTCGCGTCCTCGCGACTTGAGTACCCAATATTTGGGTCTTTTACCCTGCGAACTCCCGAGTTCGCGAGATCACCGACCTTGGATGATGTCGACGACACTTTTCCCGCTCGCTTGACCTGCTACTTGGAAAAACAAGGATTCTCCCGTGCTGCGCTTGATCACTTCGTGCAACTTGCAGACCCGAATGCTCTCGAGCCCATGACAAGAAATATCATTAACATATAGGCTCCATGGGGGATAGATTCGTCCCTGTGATGCTCTAAGAACTCGTTCTGCAGCTTCAGTGCCTTGCTATTGGGCTATGGAGTCACTTATTAGGCCGAAGACATGTAAAAAGAAATTAAACATAGAATTAAAAGACAATATTTACAAACAAAAGAGCCGTCTAAGGCTCAAATGAAACATTTTTTCAGAAAATGCCCATTCACTGGGCTGTTGAAAACCTCTTCACCCTCCAGATCCTGCAACCCATAGGTGTTGTTGGAGAAAACCTTACAGATTTTAAAGGGGCCGATCCAGAGGGCATCGAACTTGCTGTGCTTTCCTTTATCCTATCTGGGTGCGTCCCACTTGAATACTAAATCCCCGATCTCGAACTCCTTTTTCTTGACTTTTCTATCAAAAGCCTGCTTGATCTTCTGCTGATGACTATAAGCTGCGTCTCTCACTTGTTCTCTGCTCTGCTGCACTTCCACTATCTGATGAATTCTTCTGATCATATGATCTGGTTCTCCCTCATAGTCTTGAAAGAACTTTGCCATAGGTAAGGCGAGCTGGGTAGGGAAAACTTCCTCTGTTCCGTATTCTAGCTGAAACGATGAGGTGCCCAGAGATTTCTTCGTCGTGACACGATCGACCCACAGAGAAAATTTCAATTTTGAATCCCAAGCTCTTTTGTTATCCTCTAACAATCTTTTGATGATCTTTATCAGGCTTTTGTTTGAGGATTCCGCTAAACCATTTCCCTGGGGGTAGTAGGGGGTGGAGTGAATTAGCGAGATTTGGAACTGCTCACAGAACTTAATTAAAGGCTCAAATTTGAAAGAAGTAGCGTTATCGGTGACGATCCTGCTGAGATAGCCAAATCTAGCTATGATATCCTCTAGGAAGCTAATAATTACTTTGTGTGATGTACTTCTGGTGGGGACAACTTCTATCCACTTGGTGAAATAATCTGTTGCAGTCAGGATCAACCTGTGCTGACCACTTGAGGGAGGATGAATTTCTCCGATGAAGTCCAACCCCCACTGCTGAAAAGGTGCTGCAGCTACTATAGGCTTCAATGGCAGCGATTTGAGCTGCTGTTTTCCTGAGAACTTCTGGCATTTGATGCAAGCTCTGATTTCTCTGCAAACATCAGGGAATAAAGTGGGCAAGTAATACCCAACTCGAAGGATCTTATAGGCTATGGTCTTCCAGAAATGATGACCCCCACAAAGGCTGCTATGAAAATCAAACATAACCTTCTGGGCCTCCTGTGGGTCCAGGCATCTCAGAAACACCCCTAGAGGGTCTCTCCAGTATAAGGCTTGATCAATGAGGCAATACTTGACTGCCTTGAGCTTTAGAGCCCTTGCTTTGCTTTTTCCCATTCCATCGGGGGGCTTCAATTCTTACAGAAAGTACAAGATATCCTTGTACCAGGAGCATGTTGCTAGGGACAAGGCACCCTGAAAATTCTTATTGGATGACTCAGTTTGTTGTATCTTCGAGCAGGAGTTGATGTGGCTGATCCCCAGGGCTTTGCAATTGGATTCAGTCTTAATCTCCAGATCAAATTCTAGGATCTTGGCAATCCACTTCCCTCTTTTCCCATCCATGTCAGGCTGTACAAGGATGTCCTTCATAGAAGCTGAAGGAACATACGCTATCACTTTTGAGTGCATGACATAGATCCTGAAGGCTTTGAGGGCCTTTACTAAGGCATAAGCCTGTTTTTCCATGATTTCATACCTTCTTTCTGCATCTCTTAACGCCCTGCTGAAGAAGGCGATGGGATGCTCACGCCCTTCCCCATTTTTCTGCAATAAGACCGTCGCCACTGTATCGAAAGAAGCAAAAGGGAAAATTAGGAACTCTTTGGAATAGTCAAAACTGATAAGCATAGGCGCCTCAGTCAATGCCTTCTTTATTTGGTCAAAAGAGGCCTTGGGCTCAACGGTCCATTTCACTTCACTTCCCTTCCTGAGCATGGCCGTGATGTGTTTCACTAGCTCGGAAAAATTCGAGACAAACCTCCTTAGAAAATTAATTTTCCCCAAAAAGGCCTAAACCTCTTTCTTAGACCTGGGAAGTGACAAGGCTTGAATTGCCTCCACCCTACTGGGATCAATTCTCACTCCCTCTGTCGATACTATATGTCCCAATAACTTCCCTTCCTTCATAGAAAACAAAGATTTCTTGGGGTTCAGGGATAGGCCAAACCTTCGGCACTTCAAGAAGACTCTCTTCAGATGACAACAGTGCTCCTTGTCTGTCCTGGAGAAGACTGTGATATCATCCAGATAGATTACCAAAAACTGGTCCTTCTCCCCGATGAACGCTATATCCATAGCTCGCTGAAACGTTGCTCCTGCATTCATCAACCCGAAAGGCATTTTGGCATACATGAATGTGCCCCAAGGAGTGGTGAAGGCTGTCTTTTCTCTGTCTTCAGGCATGACCGATATCTGATTATAGCCAGAAAACCCATCGATCATGGATATCCTGGAGGCACCAATTACCCTCTGTAGTATGTGTTCCATCTTAGGTAGGGGGTAATTGTCTTTCTTCGAGCTTCTGTTGAGATTCCCGAAATCAACACAGAGTCTGATTTCTCCACTCTTCTTTCTTACTGGGACCAAATTGGCCACCCATTCAGAATATCTCAAGGGGACAATAATTTGGGCATCTAACAATTTCTTTACTTCTTTCTCCATGACAGGTAGCAACATGGGGTTTATCTGTCTCAGCTTCTGTCTAAATGGTTTAGCCTCTTCCTTTAGTGGGATATTGTGCTCAATGACAGATGTGTCATAGGTCTTGAGGTCTTCATACGTCCATGCAAACACATCAGCGAACTCCTTGAGCAATTGTGTGTACTTGGCCTTCTGTTCTCTAGTCAAACTGCTTGATAATTTGACGAACTTGGGCTCCTCCGGTGTGCCAATGTTGCATTCGGTTGTCTCGGCATCTTAATTTGAGACCCTGCCCTTTACTGGCACATCATTCCCATCGAACAATCTCTCTAAAGGGACGATTCCTCTTGGAATGTGATTACTGGGCAGCTGAATGATCTGATGATTAGCGATTTCATTTAACAACTCCTCAGGATGAGGGTCACCTTCCAAAACCGGATCTTGGTCAATATGCAATGCAGAAAATTCGTCCACTGATTGGAGAAACCTTTCGAGTTCAGAATCATCCTCGAACACCTTCCATTTCTTGACATTGTCCGGCACCGAGGGCCTATATCTTATCTCAACATCATTTTTTACCATAGGCGGTAGAGGAAATTTGAGCAAACTAGAAGAGACAACTAAAGAATTGGCCAAAGTATTTTCTCCCCTCAGAATGAAAGAAATGTTAAAAGCCAAGAAAAAATTATCAATAAGGTCCCATACTTCATTCCGATAATTCCTGAGCCGGGAATTATGGGCACGATAAGCGTTCCTTACTTGCTGAATAATCAACTCAGCATCTTCGAATATTGCCATTTCTTCAATTCCCATTTCCTTTGCGGCCCTCATTCCCAGAACAAGAGCTTCATACTCCACCACGTTGTTGGTGGCTTCGAATTCCAGCTTCTATGACATGGATACGACTTCTTGACAAGGTGATATGAAAACCACTCCAGCACCAGCGCCTTCGCTAGAGGAGGCTCCGTCAAAAAACATCTTCCACACAAGGGATGTTTGAGAGGAAATCGGATGATCAATGCTGGGATGTTTTCTGATTAGTAAAGAGATTTCAAGGGCATCGGTAAGCTGCAGCAAACTAGACCCCAAGTCGGTGTCAAGTGCAAAGATGGGGTGATTGGTAGGGTCTGCTTCATCACTAACAATATAGGCCAGCTGGGCTTCTCTGTATAATCTCCTTTGTTCCCCTCCGAAGACCAGAATGGTGGCATATGTGAGATCGATATGTAGTGTCCCTCCAAGCTTTTTGATCCATGATCTAGACAACAACATACCAAATTTAGGGGGGACGTTGGCTACCACAATATCCATGGCCACACTTTTCATGGGCAGCTGAAACAGGGAAACTGCTAGGTCTTTGATGACTCCTAGGCACTGCACTCTTCTTGAATCAAAAGAGTATAAATCATGATAGGCCCTGGTCACTTCTAATCCCAGCTCTTCCATGACTATTTTAGGAATAAGGTTATGGGAAGCCCCTGAGTCCATGAGGCAGTTATGCAGTACTTTATCATGTATGTTCAAGGATGTGTAGAAGGGGGGGGATGAGTCATCTCTGTCTTCTACCATGGGCCCTAAGATGACTGCAGGCTTTTCATCTTGAAGGTTTATTGAGTCAGAGGGAGGCTGGGGGGATTCAGATTGTAGCAACTTGAAGAGGGACCTTTTGAAGTCTTCATTTTTAACTAGCTCAGAGAGAGGTACAGGAATTCTAATCTTCTGAATCTCATGCTCAAAATTGAAGAAGGCGGTAGGTTTAGGAGCTTCTCTTACCTCAGTGACAGGCTCTTTGGCTGCTAGCGAAGCACTCTGAGTCTTCTTTTCTTTAGCCGCGGCTGCTGTAGTTTTGATAGGCCTATCTGCTATGAGGGGCTGGTCTGGGTTGTCAAAGTCTCCTGCTTTCTTTCTTGACCTGAGATTGTATCTATTAGAAGTGTGACCAGGCCTTTATTCTTTCCCCAACTCATGAATTTGAGCACTCATCAGTGATTCTTCATATGCAGACTGCGTCAAATGAGGAAAAGGGGTAGCTTCCTCAATACAGTGAATTTCAGGGCCAAACTCGTCTATCTCCTCTCTCTCCTCATGATCAACTAGGTTATTTTGGAGGGGGGCTTGAACCCTTTGATCTTCTCTGTCCTTTCCCCTTTGTTCCCTCAAGAAAACCTGAGGCATATTGTTAGCAGGTCATCTGAAACCTCTATTATCATTGTTTTGGGGATTTCTGTACATGGGCTTCCCTTCTAATTCCAACCTTTCTATCTTAGCAACAAGTGATTTTAGTGTTCTAGCTGTCTCATCTGTCTGATGTGGCAGGGGAGAGGAACTGGATGAGGAAGCTTCAGGCCTGCTCTTGGGCATACTTCTATCACCTGTGTTTCTGAGTCAGTTGACAGCCAATATGTTATATTCGACCTCCACGACTGCATCTTTCATGTGGGCCAGCGTAGCAGCTCTTCTCTCTCTCAGTAGTAGGCAAAAATCAGGATCAAAAGCACTGGAGTAAGAGATCATTGCAGAGGCTTCAGAGGGCTTTATCTCAGCAGGGATTCTATTGTACATTTTATTAAATCTCTTGGAGAAGTCGGGAACAGACTCTCCTTCTTTCTTCTTCAACGACCCAAACTCTGTCATGTAATACATGAAATCCTTCTTATCTCCCCACTGCCTCAGGAAAGCATTATCCAGGGCGTCAATTCCAGCAATAGATCCGGGAGCTAATCCTCTAAACCCTTTCCTTACCTCACCATCTAGGCTCTGGACAAAACCCCTCATCCAGACATCTTCATCTCCAATGTTCAGGTTGCCAGCATAACTGTAGAAAGAAACCAGGTGCTCTTCTGCAGTTATGTCCCCTTCCCCGGTGAACTTGGGCATATATTTCAAGTAATCTCTAGCAGGGAAAGGATTCGTGGGATTAGGTAAGATCAAAGGAGCGTACCTAGCAGCCACTATGGCGTCCATTCTATTCAGGGGGGGATTAGCACTAGCCATAGGAATATTAGGTGGAGGAGAATTGGGAGGAGAAGGAGTCTGCAAAGGGGCTACCAGGAATGAGTCTCGGAGTGGAGTGGGGAACAATAGAGGATTCAAGGAGGAGGTTAACGAACTCAAGTCGGAAGGTGCTCCTCCTTGTGCAGGAGTGGGAAAATCCTCTAGAATCACGGGTCTTCACCAATAAACAGCTTCAAAGGAGAGGGGAGTGACAAGGATTTCTTCCTCTAGTCCCAGACCAGGAGGGGAAAACTCAGCAGGAACACTCCCAAAATTCAGGAAACGGGAAACTTGTGAAGGAGGTCTATCAAGAAACTGAGGAGGAGAAAATGGAGTTCTAACAGAGGGAGATGGCGGATTACCTGTTTCGGCGGTAGAAGCTTCTTCTTCAGGGGCCTTTCCTTTTCTGAGAACCACCTCTGGATCAATTTCAGGTGTACCTAGGAGCAGCTGTGGATGAGACTGCGTGTGTCTGCCTCTGTAAGCCACAATTGATAGAGCAGTTTCTCCCCAGTGGAGTCGTCACAATGGAGTCGTCAAGTGCACAACAACAATCTCAATAGTTCTAATCTCTGATGCACCCAGAATCAGCTAATCGTTGTCGTTCAATCCCGGGTAAAATATTCAACTTCGTCCCCAGCAACGACGCCATAAATGTTGGCGATGGAAGTCACTCCTAGATTGCTAGCAGGAGCAGAGCCCGACGCCCATCAGTTTTATGTCACGGTTTTTTTATAGATGGGGTGACCGAATGGAAGCGAACTCAAAACGATATCATTCCAACACGAAACTAGGCCATGCATGCATAGGTGAGTGAGGTCTTTTATAAACTTCAGACAGTGAGTTGTAGTAAAGGGTGAAGAGGTGGAAGACTTATACAAGAAGAGTGTGAAGGTCTGTTACGAACGACAGGTTCCTAACAGACTGTAGAAGAAGGCATCCAAATGCAAGGTCTTCTTGCACTTAAATATAGAAAACCAGAGAATACAACAATGCAACGATAAATCATTTATCATAACAAAACTGCAATAATTCACGCGACTCAGTCAATCACGAACTCTCTGTGAGACGAAAACTAGATGTAGCTAGAAAAATGTCTGTCATAAAACAAGTTATCTCAAATACAGATGCATATCCCACAAACTAGGATGTCTGTTAAACTTTACAGTAGGGAGCTCTGCTCTACCATCGATGCTTACAAAATACAAAGACTGAGTTTATATACTCAGGAAAAATCTCCTCACAGAGACGTGCCCGGTCACCCAAGGCTTGGTGTCACTTCACTTCAGTCAAACTCGTACTGATATCTTCTTTTAAGTGCCATTTTAACTACGCATGGCTCTTGTAAGGAGAGTAGCTGAGCCATTAAGTGTTGGGCTAGCATGCACAAACATCTCTGCTGAATCGAGGTCTTCGGCATGGCCCCTATGAGAAAATCGATACACAGGACCTCCTCGGGCAGATGACTTGCCAGAACCTCCATTCCCTCACTTAATGGATGAGAGGAAGTCTCAACCACCCGCGCCTGCCATCATTTACTTCAATACTCGAAACAGTGTTAAGATCAGGTCCGCCGACACCTGGAGGTTGCGATGATCTTCTCTGCGACTGAACTCGGTGCCTCGGGCTTTCTTTATGTAGCTCCTTCCTCTCCCCAAGCGACCACGGGCTGTGACCCCGTGCTTATTCCCAAAGCGCTTTCGACATTCGCAAATAGAAAGAGCTAATCCTTGCTGATTAAAGTTGCGATGGGTGAGATGCCGAGAAGGCTTAATCTGGCACCACGTGTCCTCCTAGATCTGACAGTTCTTACTTCTCCCGACGATGTCATGGGCCCGAGCTAGAGATTCTCTTGGCACTTCACGTCTCGCGGCTGGGAGGAGCTAGTTCTTCTTTTTTAAAGTTGCGAGAGGCGAGGAAGTGAGCAGCCCCAATCACATGGTAGGTGTCCGCTTCAGATGGACGGATGAGATCTCCTCGGCAAAGCTGTGGGCTCAGGCCGGGATGCCCTCGGCACCTCGCGTCTCGCAGCTAGGAAGAGATAATATTTACGTTTCAAAGTTGCGAGGGGCGAGGAGGCGATGGAGCCCAATCGCGCACCACGTGTCCTTCTAGATTCGACTGCTTTGAACTAACCTAATACCATTGTGGGCCCGGGTCCGAATTCTCTCGCTACTTCGTGTCTCGCGAATCTGAACAACAATACTTCGAGACTTCTCGTGGCGAGGTTCTGAGGCTTTGTGCCACCTGTATCCCACTCACCAACTCTGCTATGGCCCCCACTACCTCTAGCTGTCGGGATATCGCTTCTCACAATATCGCGGTCCCTGCGCCCAAAATCTCAAGCCTTTTCTTGCGAGGACCCGATACGCGATCCCATGTGCGGATCCAACGGCTCTCCTCGATCTAGATCCAACGGTTCTTCACCTTTTCGCTTCTCGCGTCCTCGCGACTTGAGTACCCAATATTTGGGTCTTTTGCCCTGCGAACTCTCGAGTTCGTGAGATCACCGACCTTGGATGATGCCGACGACACTTTGGCCGCTCGCTTGACCTGCTACTTGGAAAAACAAGGATTCTCCCATGCTGCGCTTGATCACTTCATGCAACTTGTAGACCCGAATGCTCTCGAGCCCATGACAAGAAATATCGTTAACACTTGGCTCGTTGTCCATTCTCCTTTCTTTCACCCAAAAGACCCATTGGAAGTGAAATTAAATGAGGAAATAGGGAGAGATGTAGGGTAAGGGAAGACCAACAATCAAGGCCTTTCACTTCCCATTCCTCAACCTCTCTCTCCTATTTATTTATTTGTTTTTGTTTTTCTTGCATTTGTCTTATTAAAAATTACATTGCATCATATTTACATGGTTTAACCACCTTTATGAATTCTCAAAATAATATTACAAGGAATGAGTCTTATACCCATCATTGGTTTGGATCCAATTTGGATTATATTGATCCAACCTTTCTTTTAATGAGCACCTTTATCATAGTCCTGGATATCCAAAAATATAGAAGTTTCAATAATGCATCCATTTTCAAAATTCTTGGAATCCAGATGTGTAACCATGATTTGGAACTTTGAAATCTGATTACCGACTAGCGATCACCACTTGTCATTCTCAAACTTGCATGATTTTGATCTCCTATTGATGTGTCCACTTAACTTGGCATCCAAATGCCCTTAACAAAAAACATGCTCTATTGGAACCTGGCCCACCATCATCTAACTTGGCAGTCCCATGGTCTCCTATCCTATCCCATGTGGAATCCGATATCCAGACATCTGAGTTTTCTATTATCTAAGATTTCTCAAGTCCCATATATCTAGATCTGACTTTTTCTTTAAATCACACATTTTTCATATTCCCAGATACTAGATGTCCATCTCACCTTGATATTTTACTTAGATGCTTATGTGGTTTGGGAATGATCCTACGTGGATTCTATGTATGATTGGTGTGTCTATAATACATGGAATCTAGATTCAAGTTTCTTATTCATGATCAATTTTTTCATTTTATTAGATCTCTGATATCTAGATTTCCCTTTTCTTTGCCTTATCCTTTCATCTAGATATTGATGTGGAACCTTGACTACTGCAACCTCAACCATTCTTGCTCCATCCAAATCTTGCCACTTGTGAAGTAGATTTCCCTTTTCTTTGCCTTATCCTTTCATCTAGATATTGATGTGGAACCTTGACTACTGCAACCTCAACCATTCTTGCTCCATCCAAATCTTGCCACTTGTCTTCACAGGATATTCACTTGCCCTTTACCTGATGTAGCACATGACTGAGCAAATTATGTGTCTTGTCTAATGTGGCATCGAGTATATGGACATTTGGGTTATTATGCAAGCGACATTTTTCATATCTGTCAAATATCCAGACATCCAGAGTTTCTTATAACATTCATTATTCATTTTCAGAAATCTTGGATCCTTGATATGGAACCTGGAGCTGTGTGACATGGAACCCCGAGATGACATGTCTTAACCTGAGCCTACCAGTTGTCCTTCCCGTACTGGTAAGATTCCTTCTCCGTGAACCTAATGCGTCACCCAGAATCTGAACATCTGACTCTTTTCTTTATCTATGCAGTTCCTTGAATCTTGGATAATGTCGTCATGCGCCATCTCACCCCCTTATCATCCGATATCTCATGTCCACGTCATATCTAGTCGCTTGCATAGTCCAGGGTTATCATACGAGTATTCTATGTGTCAAGTGTCGTGTCCTAACCTATGTTGCATCTAGATTCGGGTTTTGTTTTTGGCTGAAGTCTTTGTTTCTCTTTGGATCTCAGATTTCGGATATGCTAAGTTATTTTTTCATCTAAAAGATTATCGTGTGCACTAAGGTCCATACCGTTAGTGTCTTAACACACCAACTACATGGGGAGGTATGAAGTATATAAAATCTTTATAATAAAATCCCATGGTGCATGTGGTATAGATTCCCAAGCTTGCAGATCGACATTAGAGATTCACTCGGGAAAACAATAAACGAATGTTGAGCCACAATTTTTTATACGCTATAAATTCGGCATCTGATGGCCAGATCAAGAAAATGAGAACTCAATAGAAAGCTTAGGATAAAAGGAATAATATGAAAAGGTTTTTTCATGCTTAATTTATATCTAATTGCGAGAAGTTGTTAACATCTCTACCTTTAGTTGAATTCATGTATTTTCATCATAGTCATTTGATTTTATTTATGTTTTGATAGGAGTATAGAGGAGATATATCAACATATTGTTGAGTAGGACCACAAATTGTGGAGGTGGGAAAAATTGAAGGATGTTTTATGCGAAATAAATGTCTAATTTTAATTTGGAATTGTAGAAATTGAATTGATCAAAGGGAGTGAAAAGAAAGTAGAAGCTTCTTATATAATAAAATTGTAACTAATTCCCTTATTTGGGAGGATAGAGTGGAAGAAGATGATTGACTCAAATTCTTGAGCAAAGAGGTTATAAAAGGAGAAATTTTCTATAGGGTAAGAGGGCTAGATTTTCTTGCTAAGAGGCTTGGACTTTTGAGATTCTGCTTGTATATTTGTATCAGGCTGAAAGGGAAGTAGAGTCTGAAATCCTTCTTATTTTTCTTGCATATTTTTATTAAGAGAAAGAGAGGGGTTTTGTCTGGTGTGAAGTGTTCTTTCTATCATAAATTATTACCCTTAGGAATTATTTCCAGAGGTTGAAGTTGTTTATTAATTGGGTTGGTTGTCATTGATGTCAACCCTTGAAGCAAGTCTGGTAGCCCCAAAAATATGATTAAGGGACTTCAGTTTGATTGTTGTATAATGGTATGATGTTTAATATATTTATTGCTAAGACTATTCTAGATGGATAGTATATGTCATGCAATTTTTGGTGATATGTGGAACGTCACATAACTCCTCATGGTTAGAGAGTTTTGGTCATATGAAGTTGGAGAACCCTCATGAGTTATATAGAATCCCCTAGAAGGTCAAAGAAGTCAATTATTCTAGAAGCTCCTAGAAGAAGTGTACTAGTCAAATTGATGGTAACTAAGATTTAATCATGGGTATAGTTGTTTCATCAAGAAATAAATTAAATAATAATGTGGTTGCAACAAGAAGTTAGTTAAGGGAAAAGAAGTTATGAAGTGACTAATTATAGAAAAGTTAGTTGCAACAAGAAGTTGTGAGTAAAGATAAATTATTTAAATAATAAAGTAGTCAAAGTGATTGCAAAGAGAAATTATTTAAATAATAAAGTGGTTGCAACAAGAAGTGGTGAGTTTACTATTTATGGATAATTCAAAGTGGTTGCAAAAGAAATTAATTAAATAATAATTCATTTGCAACTAGAAGTGGAGAATTTACTATTTGTAGCAAAGTGAGTTAGAAGTGGACAAGTGGTTAGAAGTGGGTTAGCCCTAAAATAAAAAAGGTGATTTAAGTTGGTTAGAAGGTAACCCCTTGAGGACACTACATGGAAGTATAAATAAGAGAGAAAGACTCTCTCATTAGAACCTATTGAATATCATTGAATATCTATTTTGTGAAAGGTTATTTGGGAAGGTATTATTGATAGAGAAAAATGTGGTAGGAAAAGTGTGGCAGAAAAATCGCGGCAGAAAATGTGCAGCAAAAAAAGAGCGGCAGGAAAAGTGTTGCAGAAAAAGTGTGGTAGAAAAATCGTAGCAGAAAAAGTGCGGTAGAAAAAGTGCGGTAGGAAAATCGTGGTAGGAAAAGTGCGACGGAAAAAACCGCAGCAGAAAAACTATGGCAGAAAAAGTGCGACACAAAAAGTGCGGTAGACAAATCGTGGTAGCATATTTGTGGCAGCATAATCACAGTAGAAAAACCGCGGAAATAGAATTCTACAAGAAGAAAAAGGTATGGTTTTCATATGTGTAGTGTTGAATTTATGAATCTGGTTGAGAGTTTTCCTTGTAAATCTGTTGGATGCCCTCTTGGAAGTTTCGGGTTTGTTGTAGAGTTGATCTGAGGAAGATTTGATGAAGTTTATTATTGGTTCATGTTTGAGGGATTTTGGTTGAGGTATGTTGTTGAATTTATTGGTACAGATAGAGGTTGTATGACACTGAGGTTATAGCACATGGTTTGAGTTACAGATTTGTGGTATAGTGTTTGAGGTATATGTGATCAGATCAAATTGGTTGATGAGTATACAGTGACAGATTTGACAGAACAGGTTGTGATAGTGACATATTCGGTTTCTACATTTGGCACTTATATTTAAGGGTGGTTGGACAGGGCAAGGATAGGTGGTTGTAGCCACCTTCCAGTTGTAGCGGAGAACATAAGGGGTTGTAGCCTCCTTCTGGTTGTAGCCAGAGAATTGGGGAGTTGGAGCTTCCCTCATGTTGTAGACTAAAAAGAGGGGGTCAGAGCCTCCTTCCAGTTGTAGCTGGAAAACAAAGGAAGTTGGTGCTTCCAATGAATGTAATTCTTAAAGAAAAATAATAAAAATCATTATGTGGTTTCCTTTCGCATTGGGTTTCCACATAAAAATATCGGTGTATTGTGTATGTGTATGATTGTTCATTTGTTCATGGTTTATTTACTCTTTATTGGATGATAATGCTATATTGATCATAAATATAAATAACACTTGCATACTATGGTTAAAAGGATTAAAAATCTATATTATTTATTGACCCACCCCTCTCGGTAATCCAACAATTGGTATCAGAGAGGGTTCCTTCAGAAATCAGTTTAACCACTGAAAGGTAGATCATGGAGAGAAACAATATGTATAAAAATGGAATACCATAGTTTGATGGACAAAACTATGCATTTTGGAGCAGAAGGATGAAAACATATGTACAAGCACAGGGATTTGAGGTTTGACAATTAGTTGTAGATGGATACAAAGAACCAATACTTCTGCCAAAAAATGACAACAGAAAGAAACTCAGTCTAAATAATTCAAAATCCACAAATGTACTTATGAATGGTCTTTTTGATTCAGTATATACCAAAGTTATACATTGTAGCTCCACTAAAGAGATTTGGGACAAACTTAAAAATATTTATGAAGGATATTGAAAAGTCAAATCAACAAAGCTTCAAACTTACAGAGGTCAATTCGAACAACTAAAGATGAAGGAAGATGACAATATTGCATTTTACTTCTTAAAAGTTGATGAAAAAATGAATGCAGTCATAGGATTGAGAGAAGAAGTTGATGAATCTGTAATTGTTCAAAAGGTATTAAGATCTCTTCCAATGAGATTTGATCCTAAGATATCAACACTAGAAGAAAGAGATGATCTAGACTCAATAGGCATGGATGGACTACATGGAATCTTCACAGCCTATGAAATGAGAATTGAACAGGAAAATCTAGGTATAAAAGAAGCAACATTCAAAGCATCCAAAATGTTAAAGAAAAAGAGAAAATGAAAGAAAAAAGAATATAGCAGCAACAGTGACATCTCAGAAGATGATGAAGAAGTGGCCAACTTTGTCAGAAGATTGAAAGAGAGAATCGACGATAGATATAAATGTAAGCTTCCATTGATTTGTTTTAACTATGATGGTATTGGTCATTTTTCTAGCACATGTCCTCATAAGAAAAATAAAATACATGAAGAGGATGATTCAAACAACAAACAAACATATAAAGGAAAAAGAACCAAAAAGAAAGTCTTCAAGAAAATTTTTTGCACCAAAGAAGACTGCTCTTCATCAGAAGAAGATGAAGTCAGTGACAGTGACAAAAAGATTTATATTCATGGAAATAGAAGACTCTGATAAAGGATACACTGAAGAGGAGTATGAAGAAGCAGAATGTTAAGGTCCTAACCCGCACATAGGTATATCAATGTATTCGTATGTAATAAAGGTCAATATTAATAAGGCCTTTCAATAAAATAGAATAAGGCGGATATAAGAAGTCCTAATAGAAGCTTCCGCTTCTAGAAGGATCTTCCTCTAGATGCTTCTCTTAATAAACATATTAAGTATAAATAAGGGTCGAGGGTATGAAAAACCCTAGCTTGGATATTATTGTAACAAAGCGCGGTTCGACTGGAGGTTGCCCCCTTGAAGAGGCCTGTGAACATTGCTATCTGATTCAAAGTGTTATTTCTGTTGC
>SNQJ01S0087374.1:4241-33759 GCA_010110895.2 Picea sitchensis
GTAAATAACTTTCTTTACATAGGAAAGAAAGTGATTTCTCAAAAAGTGGAAACACTAGGCATTTTCCTTGAAGAGGATCTTACCAAAGACGAGAGTTGATGTGACCTATAAATGAAAAGAATAAAAATACAAAACTCTATTTTTCACACCTTGTATGAAACTTTATCGTGTACATATTATTGTCAATTTAGAGGAAGGCTTATTTGATTTTACGAATGTGCACTTTCCAATTGTTATTGGAGCAAGGCACTTTTCTTAAATGAAAAAGTCACAAATGCATGTGAAAAGGAAAAGATAAATAAAAAGAACAAAAGTACGAAACTCTATGTATGCATATTATATGAAACTCTATTGTATACATCTTAGTTGTTAATTTGGAGGAACACTTGCATGCCTTTACCAATGTGTGCATTCAAATTTTTATTGGGAAAATATTGGACACAATGTTATGGTGTTGGCATTGATGTCAAAGAGAGTATATGATGTTGGTGTTGGCATTGATGAAAAGAGGATCAATATGGTCATATTATTGTCACTGAGACAGTTAACATCTTCACTCCATACAATATCTCAAATTTTTTTTAGTGTCTACTCCATTAAGTCTATGTCTCTATTGAAAATCCAATCGTCAACACAGGAAGATAAAACAACATTGAGACTACCCTAATAGGTTGGATGTTGAAAGGAAGTGTTTTCATGTACCCGCGAGTCCATTGCACACCACAAAAAATGTCCAAGTATCATATTATATCGGTTGGAATCATATAAAGGATAACACTAACCCGTGAACCCACTGCCCGCTAAAACGAATCACTTAAAAAATTATAACTATGGTTCATTATGGAGGTAACAGAAGTTGGGAGTGCATTTTGATGACAATGGAGATGAAAAGGAAGACATGTGAGTCTATGAGTTCTTTGGTCCATGAACCCGCCACTTCAAATAGTTCTAAGTAGATTACAATTTGTAGATGGTGGAAATAAAAGGTACATTTTAGTTATCACGGAACTTAGGAGGAAGAAAATGGCAACCCGTGAGTCTACTTGTTTGTGAACCCGCTACATAAAATAATTCTAAGTAAAGTCTATGTTTCAAAATAAATGAGGAACATCCACTAAACAATTGATTAAAACTCAACCATTTTTTTGGTCTAGCGCCTAGATAAGCCAGAGTCATCCACTCAACTCTTGATCAAGTCTAGTCCATGATTTGGTTTAACGCCTAGATAAGCCAGGGTTGTCCACTCAAATATGGATCAAGTCCTTTCCATTGATTTGGTTAAGTGCCAAATTAGGTCTTGTACACACTCACTCTCGGTCACAGGTCGAAGTCATATGGAGCTTTTGAAGCAATTAAAGTGTCAAGATAAACGCCGATGCTAAACTGTGTGTGTATTCACCCTTGGTCACAATTCAAGGTCATATGTAAATTTGCGATGAGTTAAAGTGCTAACCAGGATAGCACTTGGTTATAAGGGGTGGTCACGTGGTAAACAAAAGGAGTGTCTTCTATCTAGAAATAGGGCTTCTGCATCTTGTTTATCTCAATTATACATCAATGTATTTGATCCTATGAAGATAGGAGCCACGAATTAGCTCCTTCCCAGTGTCTATACAGGAAATGTTCTCGAGAACAAATCAAAGTATGAATCCAATTGAATCCTCATGGTCGAGGTTTATTAAAGATTAACTACAACAACAATAAAATAGAATTTAACACTCAACCATTCTATTGTCGCTACAAATATTTTTGCATGTGAAAGGATAAATGTTGAAAAACTTACAAGAGATTCAAAGTCTTTTAAAATTGAAATCAACTATTAATGACAAAAAAAATGTCATTATTATTGTTAAATTAAATAAAAAGGTGCAATGGTTCATTGAAGGGACACAATGGTTAAATTTCAAAAATGTTGGAATACTATATAAACAAGAAAGGTATGGTGAAAGGAAGGTGTCTCTATGGTATAATTTAGAATATCTAAACACGTGCAGAGTCCAAGAAATAATTTTTAAACATTCTCATGAAATAAGAGTGGAAGGGAGGAGTAAGTGAGGATTGGAATCCTCTATAGGTTGAAGCCTGAAACAGGGAATTGGAGCTTCCTTAATTTGGTGATTGAAAACAAAGGATTGGAGTACTTTATAGGCTAGAGCCTAATCTACAGGAAGTCGGTGCTTCCTCAAGTTGGTCCTTGAAAAATAGGGGATTGGTGTCTCCTTGAGTTGGTGCTCAAAAGAAGAGATATTGGTGTCTCCTTGAGTTGGTGCTCAAAAGAAGAGATATTGGTGTCTCCTCGAGTTGGTGCTCAAAAGAAGAGAGATTGGTTTCTTCTAAAATTGTAACTTGTAAATGAAATATACTTTTTATGATTGTTATATTTAATTTATGTATTCAGTACATTCTTGTTGATAAATTATTATGGTTAACATTTTTTTATAATTAAAGAATTGATTAAATTTGAAAACGAAGTAATACTAATTTACCGCCCCCACCTCTCATTATTGAACAACATTTCCACAAAAAAAATCACTTTTCAATAAGAGAAAAGTAAGTCACAAATGCAAGTGACAAGGAAAATAATGAAAGTACGAAATTATATTCTGCCCATTTTATATTAAACATTCTCGTGTGCATCTTAGTTGTGAATTTGGAAGTCACAAATGCAAGTGACAAGGAAAGATAAATGAAAAGAAAAAAAGTACGTAGCTTTATTGTGAACATTTCATATGAAATTCTATGATGTGCAAATCAGTTGTGAATTTGGAGGAAGACTCGCATGCTTTCACCAATGAGCATATTCTGATTGTTATTAGGAAAAAACACTTTTCTTAAAGGAAAAAGTAAGTCACTTTTTTTACAAGGGAAAGAAAACGATTTCTCAAAAGTGGAAAAATTAAGTTGTTTCCTTGAAGAGGATCACACTAAAGGCAAGAGTTGATGTGGCCTATAAATGAAAATGTTAATAGTATTACAACTCTTTTATGCACATTTTATATGAAACTTTATCGTGTACATCTTATTGTCAATTTCAAGGTGGGATTGTTGGCTTTTACCAATGTGCACATTCCAATTGTTATTGGAGAAAAACACTTTTCTTAAAGAAAAACTTAAGTCAAAAATGAAAGTGAGAAGGAAAAGATAAATGAGAAAAACAAAAGTACAAAACTCTATCTACACATCTTATGTGAAACTCTATTTCATGCCTTTACAAATGTGCACTTTCCAATTGTTATTGGGAAAAATCACTTTTCATAAATAAAAGAGTTAGTCACAAATGCAAGTGACAAGGAAAAGAACAAAGTATGAAACTATATTGTGCACATTTATATGAAATGCTCTCATGTGCATCTCAGTTGTCATTTTGGAAGTCACAAATTCAAGTTACAAGGAAAGATATATGAAAAGAACAAAAGTACACAACTTTATTGTGCACATTTTATATGAAACTCTATCATGTGCATATTAGATGTCAATTTGGAGGAAGACTTAGATTCTTTTACCAATGTGCACATTACAATTGTTATTGGAAAAAACACTTTTCTTAAAGGAAAAAATAAGTCACCTTCATTACAAGGGAAAGAAAACGCTTTCTCAAAAGTGGAAAAAATGAGTGCTTCTCTTGAATAGAATCTTACCAAAGATAGGAGTTGATATGACCTATAAATGAAAAGAATAAAAGTACATAAACTCAATTGTGCAAAACTTTATAGTGTACATCTTATTGTCAATTTGGAGAAAGGCTTATATGTATCTACCAATGTGCACATTCCAATTTTTATTGGAGAAAAGCAATTTTTTTGAAGGAAAATGTAAGTCACAAATGCAAGTGAGAAGAACAAGATAAATGTAAAGATCAAAAGTACTACACTCGATGTACAAATATTATATGAAAATCTATAGTGTACATTTTAGTTGTCAATTTGGAGGAATACTTGCATGCTTTTACCAATGTACACATTCCAATTGTTATAGGGAAAAATCACTTTTCATAAAGAGAAGAGTGAGTGCCAAATGCAAGTGACAAGGAAAAGAACAAAAGTACGAAAATCTATTGTGCACATTTTGTATGAAATGCTCCCATGTGCATCTTAGTTATCAACTTGGAAGTGTCAAATGGAAGTGACAATGACAGATAAATGGAAAGAGTAAAAGTACAAAAATTTATTGTGCACATTTTATATGAAACTCTATCATGGGAATATTAGTTGTCAATTCGGAGCAATACTTACATGCTTTTACCATTGTGCACATCACAATTGTTGTCTGTAAAAATAATTTTATTAAAGGAAAAAAAGTCACTTTCTTTACACGGGAAACAAAACTATTTCTCAAAAGTGGAAAAACTGACCACTTTTCTTAAAGAGGATCTTACCAAGGGAAAGAGTTGATGTGACCTATAAACGAAAAGAATAATAGTACAAAAGCTATATTATGCACATTTTAGATGAAACTTTATTGTGTACATATTATTGTCATTTTGGAGGAGGGATTATATGATTTTACCAATGTGCACGTTCCAATTGTTATTAGAGAAAAGTAATTTTCTTAAAGGAAAAAGTAAGTCAAAAATGCAAGTGAGGAGGAAAAGATAAATGAGAAAAACAAACTTACAAAACTCTATGGACACATCTTATATGAAACTCTATTGTGTACATCTTAGTTGTCAATTTGGAGTAACGCTCACATGCCTTTACCATTGTGGACATTCCAATTGTTATTGGGAAAAATCACTTTTCATAAAGAAAACAGTAAGTCACAAATGCAAGTGACAAGGAAAAGAAGAAAACTATGAAACTCTATTGTGCACATTTTATATGAAATGCTCTAATGTTCATCTTAGTTGTCAATTTGGAAGTCACAACTGTTAGTGCCAAGAAAAGATAAATGAAAAGAACAAAAGTACACAACTTTATTGTGCACATTATATATGAAACTCTATCATGTGCATCTTAGATGTCAATTTGGAGGAAGACTCGCATGCTTTTACTAATGTGCATATCACAATCGTTATTCGAAAAAGAAATTTTATTTAAGGAAAAAGTAAGTCACTTTATTTACATAGGAAAGAAAACACTTTCTCAAAAGTGGAAAACATGATTTATTTTCTTGAAGAGGATCTTACCAAAGGAAAGAGCTGATATGACCTATAAATTAAAAGAATAAAAGTATAGAAATTCAATTGAGCACATCTTATATAGAACTTTATTGTCTACATCTTATTGTCAATTTGGAGGAAGGCTTCTAAGCTTTTATCAATGTTCACATTCCAACTGTTATTGGAGAAAAGCACAATTATTGAAGAAAAAAGTAAGTCACAAATGCAAGTGAGAAGGAAAAGGTAAATGAAAAAAATGAAAAGTGCAAAACTCTATGTACACATCTTATATGAAACTCTATTGTATACATCTTAGTTTTCAATTAGCAAGATGCTCACATCCCTTTACCAATGTGCACATTCCATTTGTTATTGGGAAAAATCACTTTTCATTAAGAGAAAGGTAAGTCACAAATGCAAGTAACAAGGAAAAGAATGAAAGTATGAAACACTATTATGCATATTTTGGATGAAACATTCTTCTGTGCATCTTAGTTGTCAATTTGGAAGTCACATATGCAAGTGACAAGGAAAGATAAATGAAAAGATCAAAAGTACACAACTTTATTGTGAACATTTTATATCAAATTCTATCATGTTCATCTTAGTTGTCAATCTAGAGGAAAACTCCCATGCTTTCACCAATGAGCACATTCGAATTGTTATTGGGAAAAAACACTTTTCTTAAAGAAAAACGTAAATCACTTTGTTTACACGGGAAAGAAAGTGATTTCTCAAAAGTGAAAAAACTAAGCACTTTCCTTGAAGAGGATCTTACCAAAGACGAGAGTTGATGTGACCTATAAATGAAAAGAATAAAAGTACAAAACTCTATTTTTCACACCTTATATGAAACATTATCATGTACATATTATTGTCAATTTGGAGGAAGGCTTATATGCTTTTACCAATGTGCACATTCCAATTGTTATTGGAGCAAGGCGCTTTTCTTAAATGAAAAAGTCACAAATGCATGTGAGAAGGAAAAGATAAATAAAAAGATCAAATGTACAAAACTCTATGTATGCATCTTATATGAAACTCTATCTTATACATCTTAGTTGTTAATTTGGAGGAACATTCACATGCCTTTACCAATGTACGCATTCCAATTGTTATTGGGAAAATATTGGACACAATGTTATGGTGTTGGCATTGATGTCAAAGAGGGTATATGATGTTGGTGTTGGCATTGATGCAAAGAGGATCAATATGGTCATCATTATTGTCATTGAGACAAATTAACATCTTCCCTCTAGACCATATCTCAAACTATTTTTAGTGTCTACTCCATTAAGTTTGTGTCTCTATTGAAAAGCCAATCGTCAACACAGGAAGATAAAGCAGAATCAAGACTGCCCTAGCAGGTTGGATATTGAAAGGAAGTGTTTTCATGTACCTGTGAGTCCATTGTGCACCACAAAAAATGGCTAAGTATCATATTCTATCGTTTGGACTCATATAAAGGATAACACTAACCCATGAATTCACTACTTGTTGAAAAGAATCACTTAAAAATTTATAAGTATGGTTCATTATGGAGGTAGCGGAAGTTGGGCATGCATTTTGATTACAACAGAGATGAAAGGGAAGATATGTGAGTCTGTGATTCCATTGGTCCATGAACCCCCCACTTAAAATAGTTCTAAGTAGAGTACAATTTGTAGATGGTGGAAATAAAAGGTACATTTTAGTTATCATGGAACTTGGGAAGATGAAAATGGCAACCTGCAAGTCCATTGGTATGCAAACCCACTACATAAAATAATTCTAAATAAATTCCATGTTTCAAATGCAATGAGGACCATCCACTCAATAGTTGATTAAAACTCAACCATCGATTTGGTCTAGCGCCTAGATAAGCCAGGGTCGTCCACTCAACTGTTGATCAAGTTTGGTTCGTCGATTTGGTTTAGCACCTAGATAAGCCAGGTTTGTCCACTCAAATTCTATGATGTGCAAATCAGTTTTGAATTTGGAGAAAGACTCACATGCTTTCACCAATGAGCACATTTTAATTGTTATTGGAAAAAACACTTTTCTTAAAGGAAAAAGTAAGTCACTTTTTTTACAAGGGAAAGAAAACGATTTCTCAAAAGTGGAAAAACTAAGTTGTTTCCTTGAGGAGGATCTTACCAAAGGCAAGAGTTGGTGTGGACTATAAATGAAAATATAAATATTATTACAAATCTATTATGCACATTTTATATGAAACTTTATCGTGTAGATCTTA
Source organism: Picea sitchensis (assembly GCA_010110895.2). Taxonomy (NCBI): domain Eukaryota; kingdom Viridiplantae; phylum Streptophyta; class Pinopsida; order Pinales; family Pinaceae; genus Picea; species Picea sitchensis. Next base: position 11,573 of record SNQJ01S0087374.1, read on the forward strand.
TTGTCAATTTCGAGGAGGGATTGTTTGCTTTTACCAATGTGCACATTCCAATTGTTATTGGAGAAAAGCACTTTTCTTAAAGAAAAACTTAAGTCAAAAATGCAAGTGAGAAGGAAAAGATAAATGAGAAAAAAAAAGTACAAAACTTTATGTACACATATCATGTGAAACTCTATTGTGTACATCTTAGTTGTCAATTTAGAGGAACTCTCGCATGCCTTTACCAATGTGCACATTCCAATTGTTATTGGGAAAAATCACTTTTTATAAATAAAAGAGTTTGTCGCAAATGCAAGTGACCAGGAAAAGAACAAAAGTATGAAACTATATTGTGCACATTTATATGAAATGTTCTCATGTGCATCTTAGTTGTCATTTTGGAAGTCACATATTCAAGTTACAAGGAAAGATATATAAAAAGAACAAAAGTACACAACTTTATTGTGCAAATTTTATATGAAACTCTATCATGTGCATATTAGATGTCAAATTGGAGGAATACTTGCATTCTTTTACCAATGTGCACATTACAATCGTTATTGAAAAAAACACTTTTCTTAAAGGAAAAAATAAGTCACCTTATTTACAAGGGAAAGCAAAACGCTTTCTCAAAAGTGGAAAAAGTGAGTTATTTTCTTGAGAGAATCTTACTAAAGGTAGGAGTTGATATGACCTATAAATGAAAAGAATAAAAGTACATAAACTCAATTGTGCAAAACTTTATAGTGTACATCTTATTTTAAATTTGGAGGAAGGATTATATGTATTTACCAATGTGCACATTCCAATTTTTATTGGAGGAAAGCATTTTTCTTGAAGGAAAAAGTAAGTCACAATTGCAAGTAAGAAGAAAACGATAAATGTAAATATCAAAAGTATGAAACTCTATGTACACTTCTTATACGAAACTCTATTGTGTACATTTTGGTTGTCAATTTGGAGGAACGCTTGCATGCTTTTACTAATGTACACATTCCAATTGTTATAGGGAAAAATCACTTTTCATAAAGAGAAGAGTGAGTGCCAAATGCAAGTGACAAGGAAAAGAACAAAAGTACGAAAATCAATTGTGCATATTTTGTATGAAATGCTCCCATGTGCATCTTAGTTGTCAATTTGGAAGTCTCAAATGGAAGTGACAAGGATAGATAAATGAAAAGAACAAAAGTACAAAACTTTATTGTGCACATTTTATACGAAACTCTATCATGGGCATCTTAGTTGTCAATTTGGAGGAAGACTTACACGCTTTTACCGTTGTGCACATCACAATTGTTGTTGGGAAAAAATACTTTTATCAAAAGAAAAAAGTCACTTTATTTACACGGGAAAATAAACTATTTCTCAAAAGTGCAAAAACTGACCACTTTTCTTGAAGAGGATCTTACTAAGGGCAAGAATTGATGTGACCTATAAATGAAAAGAATAATAGTACAAAAACTTTATTATGCACATTTTAGATGAAACTTTATTGTGTACATATTATTGTCGATTTGGAGTAAGGATTATATGATTTTACCAATGTGCACGTTCCAATCGCTATTATAGAAAAGTAATTTTCTTAAAGGAAAAAGTAAGTAAAAAATGCAAGTGAGAAGGAAAAGATAAACGAGAAAAACAAACGTACAAAACTCTATGTACACATCTTATATGAAACTTTATTGTGTACATATTAGTTGTCAATTTGGAGTAGTGCTCCCATGCCTTTACCATTATGCACATTCCAATTGTTATTGGGAAAAATCACTTTTCATAAAGAAAAAAGTAAGTCACAAATGCAAGTTACAAGGAAAAGAACAATAGTATGAAACTCTATTGTGCACATTTTATATGAAATGCTCTAATGTTCATCTTAGTTGTCAATTTGGAAGTCACAAATGCTAGTGAAAAGAAACGATAAATGAAAAGAACAAAAGTACACAACTTTATTGTGCACATTTTATATGAAACTCTATCATGTGCATCTTAGATGCCAATTTGGAGGAAGACTCACATGCTTTTACTAATGTGCACATTACAATCGTTATTGGAAAAAGAACTTTTCTTAAAGGAAAAAGTAAGTCACTTTATTTACAGGGGAAAGCAAATGCTTTCTCAAAAGTGGAAAAATGAGTTCTCTTCTTGAAGAGGATCTTACCAAAGGAAAGAGTTGATATGACCTATAAATTAAAACAATAAAAGTACAGAAATTCAATTGAGCACATCTTATATAGAAATTTATCGTGTACATCTTATTGTCAATTTGGAGGAAGGCTTATAAGATTTTATCAATGTGCACATTCCAATTGTTATTGGAGAAAAGCATTATTATTGAAGAAAAAAGTAAGTCACAAATGCAAGTGAGAAGGAAAAGATATGAAAAAAGGAAAAGTACAAAACTCTATGTACACATATTATATGAAACTCTATTGTATACATCTTAGTTGCCAATTAGCAAGATGCTTGCATCCATTTACCAGTGTGCACATTTCATTTGTTATTGGGAAAAATCACTTTTCATTAAGAGAAAGGTAAGTCACAAATGCAAGTGACAAGGAAAAGAATGAAAGTATGAAACTCTATTATGCACATTTTAGATGAAACGTTATTTTGTGCATCTTAGTTGTCAATTTGGAAGTAACAAATGCAAGTGACAAGGAAATATAAATGAAAAGATCAAAAGTACACAACTTTATTGTGAACATTTTATACCAAATTCTATCATGTGCATCTTAGTTGTGAATCTAGAGGTGTTATAGCAAGATTTTCCTCACCCAATGCAACTTGCTCAAAAGTCCTTTTCCATTTCCCTATGCAGACTTGAAGTCCCTTTTGCACTTCCCAAAGCCAAAAAAAAATATTTTTCCACATATACATACCCTAATAGCTATACAACATGCATATACGTAGGCTGCACCATTACAACCCACATACATCGGGTTTTGTGCTCAAAATTAAAAATTGTGTCGGGTTTCCATGTCACATTACGAGATCCATGATCCTTGACCTTCCATATACTGGAAACTTCTAACTCGGCCCTTCAATTCCATTTGAAGGCTATAAATTGGGCCATATCCAAGCCATGGAGGAGGGGCGAATTCAAATTTTGAGAGAAAAGATACTCTGGAGAAATTTTCACTTCACATTGAGTCTACATCCATTTGTCCTTTAAAGTCTAAACACATTGTTCATCCCCCAAGCTCTTCCCTCTTTGATGGAGAACCTCATTGTCTCTCTTACATGATCTTGCCTTTGGTGGAGGCCCAGCTAGAAGGGACTTGGTTTCTCGGGTTCGAGACATGTCGACACGGGATATAGTCACTGATACACTTTTGTTGATCGTTCTTCAATAGAAATACTCTTTTCTCCTTCAATTGATATCTTGCAAATATTTGAATTGTTATTCCATGGGTGTATTTTTTATGAATGTTAATGGATTATGCTATTCTATGTGCTAACATTATATACTATCACCATATGCTTGTGTATCTTGGTTTTTGAGGACAAGTTGCATGTATAAAGCTTTGGTCACGTGCTCAACAATGGTCTTCATTGAACATTCAAACGAGGTAGGCTCTTTATCTTGTCTTGTTAGCAATTTTTCATTTATATAGCATACTTGGGATTAGAGTTGATTTCTTCATTCATTATGTCTATTGTGGTTTACCCCATGCCATAGAGTGATTTTCCTCATAACATAATTGATGACCATATTGGGGAATGAATCTTCTATTTTTGGGGTTTGGAGTGTTTCTTCTTCTTCGCTTGCTCTCTATTAGCCCAAGTTTTCTTGTCGCATGATTGCTTGACAACCTATTTTTAGTTTGTATCTGATTTTCTTGGCTTAATCCTTTCCCTAGCAGTGTTTTAATACATATAAACAAGTTTTCCATTAACAGACAGATACATACATGATTTTTCCTTCTATAGGGCACGTACAGACACGAGTTTTCCTTAAACAGTCATGTACATCAAATTTTTAGGCTTTTTGTCTGAGTTTGGTATTTTTTGGGTGAGTTTTGATGGTCGCCGAGTCTTCTTGGGTCTCTGTCCTAGCTGTTGAGTGCCTACAGAGTGATAAGAAGCCTTCTTTTTCATTGGTTGTCCTTGCATCTTGGTCTGAGTGTGTGCTTCTTGGTATCCTGCTTGGCTTGTCTCTTTTTTCTTGCAGTAGGGTCTATACATCAAGCTGTTATTCAGTCCTTGCATTTTCATTTCTCTATAGTGAAAATACAAAAAAATATACATTTTTCATTTTGGAATTTTCTCTTTTTGGGTTGATAGTATTTATCTTGATACATATGGAAAGATTGCATCTTATTAAAATTGCAGTGTTGAATTGAAAATTGCATTTGAAAATCTTATCATCTTTTGAGAATTAGGACTTAACACTTTATTTGTATTCATTTATTTTTATATGTTGATTCATAACATCATTAGTTTCAAGACCATATCTTTTGAGTAAAAAAAATCATTAAAAGTTACGCTGATTAATTAAAATTGATTAGAAACGATTTTATTTTTCAGAGTACACAAACAAGAATAGGATATAGTGCATTGGAATAGGATTTTGTGAGTAAAATTCTCCAAGGCTATTAAACTCAACATATGTGTCTGACCAGGGAGTGGTGAAATCCATTGTGTAATTAGTGTCGTCATGACACTCTGCTCACACCGGAGTTAAGAATGAGGTTGTGTGAAGTTGGTTGTAGAGATATCCCTCTAATACCTTCTTAGCATCATAGATATTTTTGGGGATCTATTCGTATTCGAGGGTATTGCTAGTACCTTTACCTCTTTGAGAAGCGGTTATTCCAAGATTTGTGGCTTTGTTACCCTACCCATATGGTGGACCTGACTTACGATTATTCGCCTACGCATTGGTTATATCATGGTGGCTTTAGTTTCTTGACATGGGTAACCTCATAGGTTACTTACACGGGTTATTCTACAGGTACCCTGAGTTAGATAAGGGTCGGACAACACACAACCTTTATGGAGAATTACCTCTCCCGGGGGATCTGACCAACTATGTTGTTAAGCTCACGAGGGCCCTTATAAATAATTTGGATACCTACAATCTTTTGAAGGGAGTCTTAGGACCCTCTTGGGTGAGACATACCTACTCTAGTGAGGGAGGGCCCTTTTCAGCCACTATATATTGTTTGTGTGCATTTGGCCTTTTGTTTATTTTGGTATTCTCTCTAGTTGTTAGTTAGCCCTAGGATTGTTTTTTATATCTCAAGTCTTGAGTCATAGTGGAGCCAGACCAGCTTCCTCGCAGGTCTCTCCATTTGTTGAAGTTACCACCACATCTTGAGTCTTTTCCTTCTAAAAGGTGTAAAGTTATCAAACGTGGTACACACACCTCCACTTACTAGACTTGTGCTCATACAAGTATGAGTATTGAGTTGACTCAGAAATTTATTGGGGGTCCTTTGAATCCCATACCTTTCATATTTAATGGATCTCCTTTGATTCATTCAACTACTATGGTTGTAGTGTCGGAGGTTCCCATCATTACTCCTATCCAGCCTGTGGTCGCTACTCGACCTATAATAATGAACCCTTTCAGGCCTCTTTTTCATTCAACCAGATATAATTCTCAGTCCATATCTTTGGACTCTAGCCCTTTCTCTTATGGTATGCCAAATCTGACATCGCAATTTTCATCCTCCATTCCAATAACTAATACAAATCCTAGTATTTGACCTGGGGGAATGAACCCCCCTTATATTCCTCTCTTGTTTGGTGGAAGTCAAATCCCCCAAATGAATCCTATTGTTGGGGGTCAACCTCCATTTTGTTTTGGGTATAATACTATTCTTAATGTTCCTGGATAGAGTAATCAACCGGGTGGACAATCTCCTACCTATGTTACATCATTTCCCCCTTCTTCCTCCACATTGATTCCGACTAATACTTTTGTTATGATGAATCCACCTTTATCCTCTGGATTTCCACCCAAAGGTGGTCAGTTTCATATGGGAAACCCCTAGCTTGGAGATCCTCTAGTTGGGGGCAATGTTTATAACCCTCATTATAACATTCCTACAAGTATGGTGCAAACCCCCCCTTTTATGAATTAGTTTGGAGGAGGATATTATCCTCCCGACAGGGCCATGGTGCATACCAGAACCCTGGCTAAGCTGCAATCCCTCAACAACAATATTTATTGGGAACATGGGTTTACATTCCACAACCCTAGCTCCATTTTCTAGACACGCTTAACTTTCCAAACTTGTCAAGATTAATGAATGAATCGATGCGTCATGATCCATCATGACACCCATCTCCACTAAGCTTCCTTCGTATATTCTAAAATTCAAGGGCAATACTGGTGAGGATCCTAGTGATCACGTTACTACTTTTCATCTTTGGTGCTTGTCCAATTCTCTCAATGACGACTCTATTCATTTGAGATTGTTTCAACGCACCCTCACGGGGGTTGCTACAAAATGGTACATTGAGTTACCAAGGGGGACATACGGAAGCTTTAACCAGATGGTTTTAGTCTTTCTCAACCACTTCCAGTTGTCAGTTCATTACGATGTCATCATAGAACTCCTATCATCGCTTTGTTAGGATAAGGCCACACACATATCGGACCACATCCAAGAGTGGCACAGATGAAAGAGATTGATCAAAGCCTTCATTGCTCCATATTTTCTGTTGGAATGGTTTCTTAATTCTTTATTACCTTATATTTCGAAGGATGTTTCTACATCCGGGGTAACCTATGAAGAGGAAGCAATTTTAAATCCCAACAATTAGATCTCATATATGCTCAGTCTTGGATGTTATACAAAACTCTTCCTGACACACCGAGGTCAAATTATGACCCGAGACAAAATCCTAGGCTTCATGTTGATGGCATTATAGGCTTTGCAAATACTAAGTCTATAGAATTGGTGATGAACCAATTGAAGGAGTTGTCTCTAAGACAGTATGCAGTAGGACCAACTTTATCTGCATCTTTCATTCCCACTCAGTCAATAGATGTGCATTCTGTACAATCGTCAACCAACCCGAATGGTAACCAACAACTAGGAATGAATAGAAGGAAAGGACGAGGTAATCGTAAGGGTAAGGGGAATAATAATAATAATAAAACCAAGGACAATGCTAACAATGATAGATTGAATGTCAATGCCGGTGGGCTCAATAAATAAAAGAGGAAGGTGAGTTTCCTTGTAAACTTTATACAGATGATCACCTTACCCACTTATGCCCCAAACTTGAGGAATTCTCAAGGCTCTTATCTCAACCTCCCGTTGTGCTGACCAATACATTTCCACACAATCAACACATGGCTTCGAGCTCCTCTAATTCTGGAAATGCATCGAGTGGGAATCAAAACCACCTGGTGCATGATGGTGACCGTCTATGCATAAATATGATCAAGTCTTAGATTTATGTAGCCACTCAATCTCGTGATTACAATTCTTCACAGACTGTTCAAGTTATGGATTCTCCCCCTCCTCTGGAAACACCTTTATAGATTGAAAAGCTATAGCCTCCACCTCGTATTCCGAAAGGAGTACTAAAACGCTCTGCTCACAACCCTAATGCTAGAGCTACCCATAACTATTTGATTATCAAATATATGGGTCAAACCCCTTGTGCGATGTCATCTTTGGAGGCATTCCAGATGTGTCCTTCATAGAGGAACACCTTTCTATCTTCTTTAGGAGCTCTAGACCCATGTGGCTCGAAGGTTATCAAGTTTGACGTCATGGATGTTCAACCTCACTTGCCTTACCATGTGAACTTTCAAATCCATGTGGATTACTCGAAGTATACCATCAAACGTATTTTTATTGATGAAGGCGATATGACATGCATGATGTCCCTAACTTGTTGGAAACTCATTGGCTCTCCAACCCTCTCTCAATCTCCGACTATGTTCACTGAATTTGATGGTCGTTCTTTCTGTCCCCATAGAATTATTCCTTATTTTCTGGTCCAGTTAGGTGGAAAGATAGTGGAGATGGATGTCAATGTGGTTGATGCACCACTTGACTATAATTTATTGCTAGAGCGTAATTGGAATTATGCCATGACTGCGATTGTGTCATCTATTTTTCGCACTTTATTCTTTCCTCACAAAGGGAAAATCGTGACGATTGATCATTTCTCCTTTGCACATGCTAGTCCCAATGCATCAATTGGACCGTCAATCCTAGTGATCAATAATTCTCAGCCAACAACTGAGGATATTGGTGTCAGAATGTACTCCTCTCTTATGGGTACCTTTGATTTCACGACACCAATTCATCACATTTATGCCATTTCTAGTAGGTCTTCTTCGTCAATTAGGTCCATTCCTTTTCGTACTTCATATTTCAATGATCCTTGGACCCTAGCTTCCTCAACCATGTCTTGTGAAGGTTAGTTTGATATTGGAATGGAAATTCCACTGTTAGTGACAAAGATAGTGTATCAGGTTGTTCTTGACTCTACTATTGACCCCGATCCTGTCTCCTTGCAGAAAGAAAGGGAGGATCTTGTTCTCAATCCTGTATGGGCCACATCATTGTCTTGTTCACATGATTTCCTTGATGATACTTTACCTTTGGATGAAGCCATCGTAGAGGCCATGAATGGTCCCGATAGGCCATGGGATGATATGAATCAATGCTCTTACTTCCTCCAAGAGCTTGTTAGGATTGAACAAGACGATTTTAGATCTATCTTAAGTGAGATGGTCGATCATGTCATAGTCCCACTGGATACACACAAAATTTATGCCAAAGGAAACATGGCGAATATTTATCCTACCATCACGATCGACATCTCTCGACTTCCTAGAAATATTGAAAATGTTTATATTGGTGTGGATTGTTTGCATCAATAAATTCAGATCAACATCGATCTCTTCAAGGAATTTCATGATGTATTTGCTTGGTCATATGAAGAGATGCCAGGAATCGACCCTCACATTGTCGAACATGAAATTAAGAGTTATTTGGATGGTAGACCTGCTCGAAAACGTCTCTGAGATGTTAATCCTAGGAAGGCCCCTGCTATTAAGGTAGAGGTGGAGAAGCTACTCAATGTTGGTTTCATTTACCTAGTTCCTTTGATCGAATGGGTGTCCAATATTGTTCTTGTGAATAAGAAACAAGGAACCATCCGTGTGTGTATGGATTTTTGAGACCTGAATGAGGCTTGGATTAAAGACAACTTCTCGACACCTTTCATTGATCAAATTCTCAATGAGTGTGCGAGAAGCAAGGTTTTTTCTTTTATGGATGGATTTTTAGGATATAATGAAATTCAGATCAAACTCAAGGATTAACATAAGACGAAATTTATTTGTCCTTGGGTTACTTTTTCATACCGGAAAATTCCTTTCAACCTTAAAAATGTCGGAGCAACCTTCCAACGCACCATGAAATTTTCTGTTCATGATCTCAAACAAATCGTCGAAGCTTATCTTGACGATCCCGATGCTCACTCTTGCAATAGAGAAAATCATTCTATTCACCTTCGATTAGTATTTGAGATATGATGTTATTATCACATCCATTTATACCCTCAAAAGTTCATCTTCTGCATTAGTTTTAGACATCTCTTAGGGTTATTTGTTTCTGAGAATGGGATCTTGGTGGATCCTATGAAGGTTGAGGCAATACTTTGATTGTGTCCCCCGCACAACATTCATCAACTTCACGGTTTACAGGGGAAAGCTAACTTCTTGCATCGGTTCGTAGTGAAATATGCCAATATCACTAAGGGTTTCATGTGTCTTTTGAAGGACACTATGTTTATATGGAATGAGAGAGCCTAGGAATCCTTCGATGCTCTTAAGAAATATTTGGTATCGATGCCTCTACTAAAGCCTCTTGACTACAGTAGATATTATTTTCTTTATATTTCCGCGTCCGAAGGGATGATTGGTATGGTTCTAGTTTTGGAATATGATGATCTCCATGAGAATTGTTTCTACTATCTTAGTCGAAATATAATCGGTCATGAGATTAAATACTCTCACGTCGAGAAGCTAGCCTTAGCCACTGTACATGCAGTCTAGAGATTACGACATTATATATTGCTTTGCAAAACTACCATAGTTGCGGATGTCAATCCATTTCAATACGTCCTTACCAGGCATATCATAGGGGGAAAATACAATAAGTGGATTTTCATCTTGCAAGAGTTTGATCTCGACTTTGCTTGGCGAAGTCCAAGAAATCGCTAGTTTTTGCTGCGTTAATATTGGATTTCCCTCAACTAGATGAAGAAGTTATCCATGTTGATTAGTTCTTGAATGAACACATTTTCCTTATCTCATCTTTGGACCCCTGGTATGGAGACATTTTGATCTATCTTCAAAACTTGAAGTTCTCTCAACATCTCTTGCGAGACAACTGACGACGTATACGAAATCAAGATAAAAACTACATTATCATCGAAGACACTTTGTATCATCGAGGCATAGATAATATATTGTGTCATTTCTTGACTCACGAAGAAGCTAATCCTATTCTTAATGAATGCCACAACGGGGCTTGTGGTGGTCATCTATTTGGGCTTGCGACTACCTAAGAAAAATTGTGAGATGGTTATTTTTTGCCACCATTTTTTAAAGATTGTGTTGAAGTGATCAATAAGTGTCACCCCTGCCAGGTGTTCGCTCCAAAAATGCACTCACATCCAACCCCTCTTCACCCATTCATCATCATTAGTCCGTTCACTAAGTGGGGAGTGGATTTTATCGAATGTAACCCAGCTTCGGCTGGGGGGCATTAGCATATTATCATGGTCGTGGACTACTTCAGTAAATAGGAAGAGGCCATGCCTACTATTAAATTCGATGGTAAGACTGCAACATTTTTCATGTTCAACGAAATTATAGCCTGGTTCAAAATCCCAAGGGATATTGTCATTGATCATGGCAGTCACTTTCAAAATGAAATGATGAAATAATTCAAATTAAAAATAGGGTTTAAGCACGGTCATTCTTCCCCTTATTATCCCCATGAAAATGGACAAGTAGAGGTTGTGAATAAATCACTCAAGACCATTTTGAAAAAAATTGTCAACCAGAGAAAATCTGACTGGCATCTAACGTTTTACCTTGTTCTTTGGGCATATCGAACCTCGGTTAAAAATTCCACCAGTTTTTCTCCTTTTCAGTTAGTACATGGTGTTATCACATAAATTTGTCATGGGTCATACGCAGTTGTTGTTAAGACCTAGGTATACACCTCTACCCTGTCTCCCTCTTTTTTGCATACATTACTATAATTTTTTCCTCTTCTGGTTGATAAATTTAGGATGGTCAAGTATGTTGTATGCACAGGGAAAAACTATGAGAAAAATGCAGCATTCAAAGCAGTCCATTTCGGGCTTGAAATACAAGCAAACAAAAAATTTCCATTTTCAACGATGGCAATCCCATGTGCAGTTCAGATTAACGCTCTCGTGCATTCAGAGTTTCAAATTCATGCAAGGATTAACAACCAGACAGAAGCCTCGAATTGTTGAAGTCCTAAAGTAATGAGAGACTACCACGTCAACCGGGAGAAAGTCACCTCGGGAGATATTCATGCCTACGTTCAAAAGCTCCCGAAGCCCGAAGTGTCGAAGTAGCGAGAGACTTCCACGTCAACCAGGAGAAAGTCATTTCGAAAGATATTCATGCCCGCATTTAAAATCTCTTGAATCCTGAACTACCAAAGTAGGAAGAGACTGCCACGTCAACGAAGATAAATTCACTTCCAAAGATATTCATGTCCGCGTTCAAAATATATCGAAGTCTTGAAGTGATGTCAGACTGACACGTCACTTCAGGTCCTATCATTCCATGGGTGTTTTTCAATTCAACATATGGCACTTATCTGCCAAGGATGCATATCATTCATTTCAGGCTACCACATCACTCTAAGCCCGTACCACTTTAGGAGTTTTTCATGCTTCCCAATCCAAAACTCATGAAGCTCGAAGTGCCAAAGACACATGGCGCTCATCCATCAACAATTGTGACAACACAATGACGTCAATCCACCATGTCAGATTCAAGAAATCATCCTCCAGAAGATATTCTTGCTCAGCACTCAAAACTTCCAAGTGCCAAAATAGGCTCCATCTCTAAACATGGTTAAAAGGATTATGGGTTTGGTAGACGGATAAATGTTAGCAGGGGCGCTAAAATAGCAGGGTTTCCCAGATCATAGATTGCAACAGATTGATGGCCACACTTCGTTGTGGGGACAGAAAGTGCTCAAATGCTAAAATATTAGAGCGGTCCCACAATCGAAACCATGGTATAGCTAAAGAGGTACGTGGAAGTTGGTGGTGGATTGTGGGGATCAAAGCAGTGTGGATCCAAACCGCCCTTGGAAACTTCTACAATCACGTGATTATATAGGGCCCAATCCGATAGCAGCGTGTGGCAACAAACTAGGCATTAGGAATCATCCTGATCCCAAGGATAAATCAATTAATGAAAGAAGAACCGGTGGTTGAACAATCAACTACCCCGTTAAATGAAAGCATGGAGGGTATGGCCGAGGAGGCAGAAAACTGTCAGCCCGAAGTACCACAGAGGGAAATTTTTCCTACATGCCCATACTGATCAAAGTTTCCTTCTGATAGAAGGAACAAGACAGACAAGAGAAGACACACAACAATGGAGAATCCTAGGATAGGAGGGACATCTCACACTCCTAGTAGTGGTGGACGGTTTTGATTATAAATACATCAAATGAATGATATGGTAAGGAGTGGGGGGGTTTGGCCCAAGACCGGAGGAGGTTTTGAGAAATGTTTATGACTATATATTTCAGTTTGTAAGCTGGAGGGGTATGTGGCTGTAAATTGTATGTTATTGAATATCCATATGAGTTGTTTCATCTGACTTGTCTTCTATGTTCTATGTTATATTCTTCATCTTTTTTTAATGTATTGTTGATTTTAAGGATTAAAATTTGACTTTGATGGATAGATTCTTGATGTAGTAGAGGATATGCTGTAAGTTTGCCTATTTATCATTTTTTACTGTTCAGAAACATATAAATTCTCTTTGCAGAGAGGATATCTTCTTAGTGAATATTCTTCTTTATGTTATTCTCATATTCTTCTCTTCATCATTATACAAATATTTTGTATGATAGGGAGCTTAAATTCCTTCGATGAGAAGACTATTTATGCTACATAGCCCAATGCTCCATCACTGATATGCAGTGATTTCTATTGTATTTTCCTTTCTTTAAATTCTTGTTGATCCCCAATCTCAAAATAAATTAAATCAAATTTGTATGTTACCAAGATTACTCCCATTTGTAGTCTGAGGGTGACTCTTGGAGTTATAACACATGGTGTGGAGTCGATTCTCTCAATTGAATGTGAAATCCCTTCTCTCAAGTTGGTAGTTAAGCTCCTTCCTGACACCCCTGATCTTTAAGAATGCCTCGTACACCTAGAGCACCTAGATGAGCAGCATCGAGATGCCTATATGTCTATTAAAGAAAATAAATGACATGTCAAGGTTCAGTATGATAGGTATTTTTGTCCCTGGTAGTACCCTGAGGGTGACTTGGTCCTCTTGTATGACCAAGCCAAAGAACAATTGGGGGAAGGAAAGTTTAACCCCATGTGGCACAATCCTTATATCGTCTAATGTATTTTGGAAAAAGAATCATATGAGTTGGAATATTATGAAGGGAATATGTTGGATGACCCTAAAAATGGGATCTACCTTAAATGATATTACGCTTAAGCCCTCAATCTTGGGTGTGAATTTTTGTATACTAGTGTATCTTAGTGTATATATTTATTTTCCTTTGCGTCAATCAGCGTGCTTAATCGAGTTTTCCCTTGGTTGGCAGATGTCAATGGAATATTCAGTTTACTTAGGATTCACAGATGATGCCAATCGTCATACACAGAAATTGGCTTCCACCGCTTGGGTCATTTATTCACCCGAGGGTCAACTGGTGTCTTCAGGTGGCGTTTGTCCAGTGCCATCAACGAATAATGTGGTTGAGTATAGAATTGTTATAGAGATTTTACACGATGCCATTTCTCATGGTGTTCAATCTTTAGAAGTTCAAATGGACTTCCAGTTAGTAGTATGTCAGTTAAACGACAGTTACCATGTGCGAGACCCTACTCTACTTCGACGATTCCTATGGGTATGAATTTTGGAACAACACTTTGATTTTATTATTTATAATCACATACCTATAAGTTCTAATTATGTATCTGATGCATATGTTAATTATGTTTTAGATTGGCATTTGTCACATAACTAAAGTAAAGAAAACACATCTATTAATGTACACATTGTATCATATATAAGTAAAGCCAAAGAACAATTTTTTTATATTTCATATCTCCAAAAAATATGGTGTCATAGTACAAAATGGGGCTCACACAATCCTCAGGAAAGGTGTCACATTTTCCCTCATTTTTTCATGTTGCCTCGATTTTCGTATCCATTGTTGAGAAGTTTTTCGGCACATGGTTTTTGCCAATGGTTTTCTATTTCCGGTTAAGGAATTAGGGTTGTTGACTAATCCAGGTCACTGGGTTAGGGTTTTGGATTCCACCACCTCTTATATGTATATTGTATTGTAAATAGTGTATCACAATGAATGAATATAGAATATGTTGGTTTTCCTGGTTTGGGTTTTCCAGGGGAAAATTATCTATGTAATGTGTGTATTTTTCATTGTATCTTTTTTGTTCTTTTGTTGAAAATATATTTGCAGTAACAAATTATACAAGGTTAAAATCTACAGTAATCTACTCAGATCTTTTTGTATCTATATATAGCATTAACATGGTAGAAAATAAATCTCTACTAGATATTTACACTTAATTTATTTAACAATTTTTCATTTTCGTATGAAAAGAATAGTCTATTTTAACTTTTATTTCCAAATTAAAAAAAGATCTTATATTAGATATATAATGAAAATTTTACAATAACATTCCATAAGGAGATTACAACTATTTTCCATTGTCAAAACATAACTTCCCCATCAACACTAGTTGATCCAAAAATACTTCCCAAAAAGACAAAGTCCATCCTATACTATTCCTTTTACATAATCCTAACAAAAATCCAAACTCAAATGACCTAAATTAAAATTCAGACAGTCTTTCAAAAGAATCTACTCTATCTCCCATCCCTCTGGCATAATATAAAATACCTTCATCCAAAAGTAAAGCCTTCTTTGAAAGTTGATCATCTTTCCTATTATATTCCCTATAGATATGTTGGATTTTTAAAGTTTGAAAACTTTCACTCAACTGGTGTATTCTAGTCATCTAAGGTTGTAAAGTATGCCCTTACAAGTTATTTTTAAAGGAAAACCAGTCAACTATTACTTTAGAGTCTCCAACCAACTGTAAGCAAGAAACATGTTTATAAAGAGAAAAAAACAAGATACTCCACAAGGCCAAGATTCCCCCCCTTGTATTATTTCCATCTCCATGGTTCAACTTAATGTTGTAAACACCCAAGACTGGACATTTTAGGATAGCACCTGCACCACATTTGTCTCCCCATGTTGAGAAGCACCATCGAAAAAAACAACAACAATATTCCCCTCCTGCAAGGGAGGACGAGTTATTCTTTGTGACTATACAGAAAGAACTTGTTCAAACTTGCCCAAATCTTGTAAAACTTGATTACACACCCTAAAAAGAGACAAATTTTGATCTTCGAAAATAATCAGATTTCTATGTCTCCAAACCTCCCAATAGATGTAACAAGGAATTTCCTTCCAATTTTCCTTCTCATTGTTCCAAGCCTGGAAGCAATCATGAAGTTGCCCACATTCCCAATCTCTTTGAATCTTAAGAAAATTTAATATGTATTTCCAAACTTCTTTTGTGAAATAACAATAAATCATCAAATGATTTATTGATTCCTCCCCCTCTCCACACATAACACATCTACTAACTTTTCAACAAGTTATCCCAAGTTAAAATTCTATTTTATATCATCAACCAACTAAATAATTTAATTCTCAATAGAATCTGCCATTTCCAAAAATTAATCAACCAGTCCTCTGAACCATCATCAATACCATCTAAAAATTGAACCTCATAAGGTTTCTTTGCAGAGACTTTCCCTTATTTATTGTCCTAATACCAAACAATAGAATCACTCTCATAAGATAAAACAAAACCAAAATGTTTAATTCCCCTCACATAACACTCCCATTGAAATTTTTGATCCACAGAAAAATCAAGCATTTCTACACTTTTCCAATTAAAACCATGTAAAAAATCTGTATCATTAGAAGCTACTTGTGCCAAAAAATTTAAACCTTTTTAGTGAAATGTGGAAACTAAATTCTCAAACAGTTTGTAGTAATATTGTGATCCTATCATAGGATCCAACCCAACACAAATATTCCACCCATTTCCAGAATTCCAGGCTATCTAGTATGTGATAAGAGGCAATGAAGAAGTAAGAGCTCTCCAGCAATTTGACATGCCTTTCAAATTCATTCTCCCTTTCCTAAACCACTCAACTACAGATTTATTTTCCAGATATTTTTAAGAACCACTTCATGCCACAGACCTAGAACCAAAAGACTCCTCCACAAACTATTTACTTCCAAAGATTTTCCAAAACATAAAATATTTTTAAATCCTCAACCTCCATTCTTCTTTGGCTTTTCAATCTTGTTCCAATTTACCAGATGAACACTTTCTTTCACTTTTTTTCCAGTCCACAAAA
This sequence comes from Picea sitchensis, assembly GCA_010110895.2. Taxonomy (NCBI): domain Eukaryota; kingdom Viridiplantae; phylum Streptophyta; class Pinopsida; order Pinales; family Pinaceae; genus Picea; species Picea sitchensis. The sequence goes on from SNQJ01S0087374.1 coordinate 28,257, forward strand.
AACTGAACATCCTCCTTCTAATTCTATCTAAAATACTTTTAGGAATCTTAGCCATAGAAATCCAATAAATAGAAATGCTTTCCAAGACTGATTTTACATGTATAAACCTGCCCCCTAAAGTGAGTCATCTATGACACCAATTTGAGACTCTTTTCTCCAATTTTATAAGCAAAAATCTCCAATCATTTTACAGAGTAACAATTGGGTTTAAGAAAGAACCCCAAATATTTAAAGCCATCATCTAAATATTTCACCTCATAAGGTAAGAAATATTTCGATTGAGATAAATCCTCCCTAGACCAACCTAATTCTAAAAATTGTGACTTATGAGAACTAAAGGTCATCCCTATATCATTGCAAAACAAATTAAGTGCATCCTTTAAAATTTTCCATTCTATCAATGATCATTTTCCAAATAAGAAAATATCATCCAAAAAAAGAAAATGAGTAATTATAACTCCATTTGCTACTGAGACTCCTTCAATTTTACCATCTTCAACAAGCTTAAGAAGAATTCTACTAAGACCTTCAATTATAATTAAAAATAACAGAGGAGAAGGAGGACAACCTTGCCTTAAGCCTCTAGAGCTTCTAAAGATACTAGAGGGGCTACCATTAATTAGGAGAGAGAAATTCATTGAGCTAACAAACCCCATAATCCAATCAGTAGCTTCCAAACTCAGACCAATCTGTACTAGAACTAGTCTAAGAAAATTCCACTCAACCCTATCATAAGCTTTCATCATATCAAACTTCAAGACCAATGCTTTTGATTTCTTTATATTTATACTATGCAAAGTCTCTTGATCTACTCCAATTGCATCAGTAATCTCCTGTTCTCCAAGAACCCAAACTGCTCCTTTGCTATACCTTTTGAGAGAAAATATTTGATTCTATAAGCAATGATTTTTGTAATTACCTTGTACATCAAATTACACAGAGAAATGGGTCTAAATCTTGCAAAGGACTCAGTCTTTTCATTTTTCGGAATAAGACCTACAAAAGTAGCATTGAGAACCCCAATTATCTTCCCCTTTAACATGGATTCCTTTACCACTTCTAACAATTTAGGGCCCAAAAGATCGAAAAATTCCAAGAAAAATTCAAGATTCCAGCCATCCAGCCCAGGGATTTTTGAAAAAGCAAACCCTTTCAAAGTGGTCAGCAACTCGAATAACAGGAAAGGGGCACCGTTTCTCTCCCCCTCTTCCAAAGAAAAGGGTCTAGGATAAGCTTGAATAACTTCCAACTAATGAACAATAGAAATATGCACTTGAGCTTTAAAAATATTTTGAAAATATAAGACAACTTCCTTTTCTAAATCCTTCTGACTAGTAGCCAAATAACCATCGTAATCCTCTCTCTTTCAGGGCCTCTAAATATAATTAACTCCAACTGTAATGACTCTTTTATGTAAGAAATTTTTTGTATATATGAAGTAAAATTCATATTTTTGTAAGATCTGCAAGTAAGAAGTTTCATTTACAACAATTTAGTTTAGAATTTTCTTTATGCAAGGAATAAAACTGGTAAATAGACGACATAATAGAAACTCGCATACAGCATAATAATGACTTAGTTTAGATTTTTCTTGATGCAAGAGTAAACTGGTAAATAGGAAGTATAATAGAAACAAAAAAATTGATTACAATATTTACAAATAAATCAACTAGTAAAATGCATACCTCAGCCTCAAGTTCTGGTTGATTTAGTCCCTTGCTCCTTTGTCCTTGTCCTTTCCCAAGCTGTCCAAAACTAAATATTTTCCTCCTAGCCAGCTAGGAATAGCCTCTTTGGCTCCCTAGCTCCAGGAATCCTTGTGGTTTCTTGGCCCCCGAGCCCAAATTTCCCAACAACAGCAGTGCCCAAGTAAAAATCCCCTAAAACAATTTTTCCTTGCAATCTCCTCCTTTTTCCCTCCTTATTCTATAATTTTCCAACAAAAAAAGACCCCCTTCCAAGTCCTCTTCCCTCTTCCTTATCATCCTCTCTCGAATCCCCCTCCCTCATTAAATTCCCAACTGCCTTATCCTCTCATTAATTCCCTCACCTACCATTAAATAATAAAATAGTAAAAAAAATCAATCTAATTATTTAAATAATTAATCTAATTTACCCTAAATAAATTATAATCATTAATTAATAAAATTGGGTTGTTACATACACTCACCCTTCAAGAAACTTCATCCTGAATTTATAGTAATTTACAATACAAGGGAAATAAAACGTGATTCATACATCTAGATTAAATAAGTAACATCATCAATTTAAAACTCTTATACATACAAGTGTACTTGTGATAGGCATGCATGCGTAGCTAGCACATACATGAATCACATGTGTACTAATGACAATAATTTATCACACCTAAAGTAATTATTGTATGTGTCCAATCCAATCAACAATGCCATTCATTTTATAAAAAATAGTAAACCATTTAAAATATTTGCAAAATCCCTCAATTATAATAATTTAACACAAGCAACATTCACTGAGATAATTGTAGTTCATTTACGCATATATATATATAAACGAGAGGAAATCAAGAAATTATACTATAAGGTGAAAACTCCACAAACTCTCAACTACTTCTAGTCATCCTTCCTTCCTAACCTACTTCCATCTTCCATCCATATCCTTCCTTTGCTAGACTATCTTGGAGCATCAACTATATTGACCTAACTCCATATAGAACCTGTAAGCAGAAGTGTCAACTCTCTTGACCAAGCCTCCCCAGCAAGAAACTAGAAGTCATCATCACATGTCTAGGGGAGTGTGAACTAACATTGTTCTCCCATTAGGCCAGGTTTCAGAGGATACACGGTGGGAAATGCCTCCACCCCTCCTAATAGAACTAGGGTTAACACCCTACCATGGACCATACATTGGCACTGTGTTGCTAGGAAATTTGTCATCGTATATTTAGTTTCAAGCAGTCTCGCCACCTGAAAAACCTGCACTTGTCGACATATCATAACAATGCATTTGATCCAACATAATTTAACATACAAAGATTCATACCATATTGTTTCTCGGTCAATGTTCACGACATCAACCTTTTCTTGTCATTATCCTTTGGTTATTTCATAACCCATTGATCTGTAGATTAGTCTCTAACACAAAATCATACATATCTATGCATTATTATCATGTAAATGCATTTAATCATATCCTCATTTCGGTATCCACGTACCAACAACTTTAAATGTACAAATTTTCAAGCCAGAAATAGGTTGCATAATATCCATCATAATTCAAATAACAATAAACATTCATAGAATTGACATTCACATAGGTCCATATGTCTAAAAATTCAAGTGTATCATTAATATTTCCATAGTTAATAAACAAATAAAATACAATTAGGCCTTAAGTAATTATAGTTGTCTAAGTCAAAAGGTGGCATTACATACACCCAACCTTCGGGAAACATATTCTAGAGGTGAAAAAAAATGATGGATGATCTCATCGTAAGGTCTCTACATCCTCCCAAGTAGCAGATCATGTGCTATACTAGTCCAATTGGGCCTTCACTTGGTTAGAATTATGTTGAGGCTAATAATACATTAAGTGGACACCCTTATTCAGTAGGCCTTCACAGTGTCGAACTCAAATTTTATTACCGCTTGTGATTTGATTAATGTTAAGACACGCTTCTCTTACAGGGTTATTCTACCTAAGCTCCATGTATGATTCCAATATTTAAGGTATAGCTTGTTGGTTGACTACCAATTAAAACCTTAGCTTATTATTGGTTTTTTTTAGGTGAAGTGATTTTTTATATTGAGATTTATATAAATTTCATTATGTCGTGCATATAACCCCACCTGGAATATCTTGATAATTAAAACCCATTACTACTAACTTGATTATCACTCTAGCTTGAGTGATACCATGCACACGCCATCACAAAAGTTTTCCATGCCTATGAATATTGACTAAGATATTGTCATACGATCATTACATGGGGCATACATTTTAAGGGTTCTTTGGTTGCCATTCTTAACTAGTCATATTCTTGTTAGGTCGTAAAGATTAGATCTTGACAAGGTAAATGTCAATGATGTGATTCTCTTATCATAGTCAAGGTACACATGCTTTCTAACTACAAAAGTAATTTGACCATGTTTTAGTGAGCACCCCCAAGTCAAGACTAAGTTTTCTACTAGGGTTCATTCCATGCTCTACAATTACTTGACTTTAAAGTCTTCTTTTCTCACATTTGAACTTCACATGTGTCAAATTTTATATCCTCTATATCTACATGATACTTACTACCACTGGTCTATAGCCCTTTCTTAGTGCATCACCAACACCTTCCAAGTTCATTCCTCTCACTAACAACCTATCATGTATTTATATATGTCATTTATCTACTATACTTTATTGTACGAACTTTGCATCTTCCTTGACACATCATACCTTGTTACTCTCTCTCTCTCTCTCTCTCTCTCTCTCTCTCTCTCTCCATGCCATCACTCTCACTCCTATAGCACCTCTCACTAATCTACCCTTCTATTAATTACTAATGTATTGCTTACTTATTCATATAATATTGTTCTTAAATTTACCTTTCGTTATTATTAGTATACATCAATTGCATCCATCTTCATTTATACCTTTATCACATTTTAATTCTTCTAATATTACACCTTCTATTCCTCAAACAATGTACGATCATGCCCACTCCTACTCACTTGCCTCTCACTAATCTACCCTTCTATTAATTACTAATGTATTGCTTACTTATTCATATAATATTGTTCTTAAATTTACCTTTCGTTATTATTAGTATACATCAATTGCATCCATCTTCATTTATACCTTTATCACCTTTTAATTCTTCTGATATTACACCTTCTATTCCTCAAACAATGTACGTATTTACTAACTCCATATGTTTTCTTTATTTCATAATCCCTAATTATATATTTGTCATAATACTTCATTTTCTATAACCATTATTTATTATTTGGCATATGTCTTATTCCCTTTTTCGACCTATACATCTCTGAGCTCTACATTACCCTCTTTATCACTCCCCTTTTATTTGAAACTTATATACTTGCATTATATATTTATTCGCATCAATTCTTAATGGTTGTTATACTTTCATTTCCTTTGCTTTTACTATATCATTGTTATCATATACTACCATATACTCATTTTCATATCTCTTCAATATCATCTATTTATATATTTATGTTTTATCCTACTACCACTGCCTTATGTTATGTGTACTTAATTGCACACCATCTCTTTCTATAACTCATGCATTAGCCTTATATATTATTATAACATAGACATTGTATACATTTAAGATGTTTATTTTTAAAAAAAATTATCCCCTAAATTTACTTCATAACTCTTATAAATAACTTATTACTATGTTACATAATCCAACATATATGACTCACATTTACCATTTTTATTACACTACCATGTTAATATTACTTACATATCATTCTTACTTTTATGTTATCCATGCTATTCTACTTTATAT
>SNQJ01S0087375.1:0-24658 GCA_010110895.2 Picea sitchensis
TTGGAATCCCTTTATCCATCGTCCTCATCGTTAATCCCTCCTTCCCCATGCCCCACCATTACTCCCTCGTATCTAAAGTTTCTTTGACATTTATTACTTTTTCCTTGTTTTTAAATCAACCAGTTATCCTCCACTAAAAATTTCTAGAACCTCCTTTTACATTCTCCTTGGATCATTTTTATTTTTGATCACTTCCTTTACAAATTTCATTAATGATTTCTTAATCATTAATTTGGCACCTTTCTTTTTCATCAAATCCTTCCTTTGTCATTCATTTAGAAATTCTTTTTATTAACCTTTTTCCAATTAAATCACTCCTAAATTAAAAAAAATTCAAAATTCAATAAATTTGTTATTATAATTTTAATAAATTATTATTATTTATACTTATCAATTATATGGTTTTTAGTTATTAATATGCATTTCTTCATTCAATTGCCATGAAATATTCATCATCATTTATTTACCATAAGTACTAGGTTATTTTGATTACTCTTAAATAGCTTTAATTTTTTATTACCTTTACCTATCATTCCATCTTTTATGCCTCTTTATTTATTTATTTATCTATTTATTCTTGGATTTTAGGTTTAACCACCATNTTTATTTACCATAAGTACTAGGTTATTTTGATTACTCTTAAATAGCTTTAATTTTTTATTACCTTTACCTATCATTCCATCTTTTATGCCTCTTTATTTATTTATTTATCTATTTATTCTTGGATTTTAGGTTTAACCACCATCATTAATTTTAACTTCTTGTTTTTAATTAATATATTTCAATCATTTAATATACATTGCATGAGAAAGTTTATTTTTAATTAATTATTATTGTTATTATTTAATTTTACTTATATATAAAATTTCAATAATTTATTCTCTTTGATCATATCTCTTTTATTTTTTTACCCAATTTTCTATTAGATTAATGAGATTCTAATTTTTTTTTATTACCTTTACCTATCATTCCATCTTTTATGCCTCTTTATTTATTTATTTATCTATTTATTCTTGGATTTTAGGTTTAACCACCATCATTAATTTTAACTTCTTGATTTTAATTAATATATTTCAATCATTTAATATACATTGCATGAGAAAGTTTATTTTTAGTTAATTATTATTGTTATTATTTAATTTTACTTATATATAAAATTTCAATAATTTATTCTCTTTGATCATATCTCTTTTATTTTTTTACCCAATTTTCTATTAGATTAATGAGGGATGAATCAATAATATTGATTTTTAATTATTTTTAGCCACAATATATATTTATGATCAGTTTATCATTATCATTCAACAAGTGCAGAATAAATAAACCATGAACAATGAGTAATCATACACATACATGGTACACCAATATTTTTACGTCGAAACCCAATATGGGAGAAAACCACAAGATGCTTTTTCTTATATGTCATTAAGAAGTACATTCATTGGAAGCACCAACTTCCTTTGTTCTCTAGATGCAACTGGAAGGAGGCTCCAACCCCCTATATTTTCAAGCTACAACTTGAGGGAAGCTCCAACTCCCCAATTCTCGGGATACAACCAGAAGGAGGCTATAACCCCTTATGTTCTTTGGCTACAACCAGAAGGTGGCTACAACCACCTTTCCTTTCCTCATCCAACCACCCTGAAGTATAAATGAAATATGTAGACAACCTGTCATTGTCATTGAATCAACTCTGTCACTGTCATAACTGTCACTAAAAACCTGTCACAACCTCTACTAGTATTCTTCAAAACTTTCCTATAGATCCGTGACCTATCTATTTTGCAACACGTGGATTTTTGCGCCTTTCCCTACTACAACTCGCGGATGTTCGTGCCTTTTATTTATACAACTCAAGGACTAGCACAACTCTACTAGTATCACTAATACTTTCTTTGTCACTCTGTTTATGTCACTGTCTCAATCTCAGTCACTGTCTGATCTCTTTGTATCTCCTCGCAATCTGGATGATCTAATAGAAAAGAATACTCATCCAATATCCAAGTAGATCTAACAAAACAATGTACTAGGTTCATACATATGTCTCATTGATCTTGTGTGATATAAGAAACCCTTACATTAAACATCCATCAAACCCTTATTGTTATGTAATCACAACTTGTATTGATAACAATAGGTTTCAACAATAAACCCTCAACCATGCTCCAAATAACACAAGATATATCTTAACAAGATACCCAATGAAGTGTACCAATAACAAAAACTAATATAGTAGCAATGTATCCCTGTATATTTGACTTATACAGATTATACCATACAACCAATAGTCCCTCAAGGGAAAAAGATCAATCTCACATGGCTATACCCAAATAATTCACCAAAGATATACTTAAGATAAATATATAACATACATTTTTTATTGTAGATAGCTTTGTTGTACCTTCTCACTATTAGACCTTCATGTAGCCTCTTCTCAGCTTTGCAACTTGTCACTGATGATGTATCTGATCTTCCTTTCAGCTTTGGAAATAGATCCATGCTCTGTCTTCAGTAAACTCATGGGTATTCACGCTTTGTACCACTTTATCCTGCGGATGTATGCATCCTTCTAGTACTGCAACCTACAAATGTGTTCAGTAAATCCCTAGTTTAGTACCCACAATCTCAACCCTTTGACTTCTCCAACTTCTTTCGTCGTTGCTTCAGACTTACTGTTATAGATTTGTCAATGATACATTCCCATAACATTTCAAAAAAGATACATTCAATGTGTTCAATTAGGTTCTAATGGGAGTTCCTTACTCTCTTATTTATACTCTCTAAGTGGCTTCCTTTAAGGGTTATCTTCTAACTATTTTACCCAACTTCCTTATTTTAGGGATAACCCACTTTTAACTGTTTTACCCACTTGCAACCACTTTACCATAAATATCGAACTCACCACTTCTTGTTGCAACTAATTTATTTTTAATTATTTTCTTATTGCAACAACTTACTCATGATTAACTCCTACTTACAACCATTTTGACTAGTAAACTTCTTCTAGGAGCTTCTAGAATAATTGACTTCTTTGACCTTCTAGGGGATTCTAGATAACTCATTATGGTTCTCCAACTTCACTAAGCCATATCTCCTCAACCATGAGGAACTACGTGATGTACCACATATCACCGAAAATGACACGACATTTATTATCCATCTATGATAGTCCTTCCTCTAAATTCACTAATCTTCAGTACATTATTCCTCAAACAAACATGAGCTCCTTATTCACACCTTTGGGGCTACCAGAATTTTCTACCATACTTGCTTCAAGGGTTGACATCAATGAAAACCAACCCAATTAATCAACAATTTCCCCCTTTGACATTGATGGAAATAGTCTAGTGTTATTACTAAAGTCATGATGCTCATTCTCCCCCTGTGAAAATCACTCCCCATAGAATCATGTATGTGTTCTTTCTCAGCATGCATCTGATTAATCTCTCCCCCTTTGACATCAAGGGAAAAGGGTAAATTCCCTCTGGGGATGCTCCCCCTGACTGAAATCTCCATGGGGATGCTCCCCCTAACTGAACTGTCTTATGTCCTCTTCATTGTGCTTCCTCATGTAAATATATGACATATAAGAAAAACATTCAAAAGTCTTTTTAGGGTAGAAAATACTCCGAGTTTCCGGCGAAGATACTCAAAAGCTTCCCGTGGAAGTGGTTTTGTAAAGATATCTTCTACCTACTCTTTTGTTCCAATATACTCGACCCTAATGTTCTTCTACGCAACCTATTCCCATAGAAAATGAAACTTGATTGGAATGTGCTTTGTCTTGGAGTGCATCACTGGATTCTTTGAGATACTGATAGAGTTTGGGTTATCAACAAATATCAGAATGGGCTCATCTTACTCAACTTGTATATCTTTCAATGTTTGTTTCATCCATAGGACTTATGTACAACATGTTGTTGTTGCAATCTACTCCGCTTCAATTGTAGACAATGATACTGATCACTGTTTATTGGTTAGCCAAGATACCAAACACTAACCCAAGTAGAAAGATTCTCTACTTGTGCTTATTCGATCATCAATGCAACTTTCCCAATATGCATCTATGTACGAAATAAGTGATAGATCCTTCATTTTTGGATACCATAATCCAAACTCTTTTGTACCCTTGAGATATTTGAATATCCTCTTTACTGCCAAAACATGTGATTCCTTTGTAGCCGTTTGAAATAGTGCCACTTGTCCAACTGTCTGCATCACATCTGGTCTGGAATTTATCACACAAAGTAAGTTTTCGATCATTGACATGTACTGCCTTTGATATGTAGCCTTTGACTCATCATATTTACTTAACTTGGAACTATTTTTTATAGGAGTATTGACTGGTTTGCAATCTTCCATTCCAAACCTATTTAGCATTTCTCTAATATACTTGGTTTGAGAGAAAAAAATGCCTTGGTTTCTTTGACATATCTGAAGACCCAAAAAAAATATAATTCTCCAAGCAATGACATTTTGAACTCATTCTACATATCCTTTGAAAATTTCTGGCTCATCCTGTCATCATCACTACCAAAGATAATATCATCAACATAAAATTCAATTAAAAAAATACTATCTTGATTTATCTTGATGTAGAGGTTGTTGTTTACATTTCATTTTTTGAACCCTTGCTACTGTAAGTATCTGTCTAGTAAGGAATACCATGCTCTCAGGGCCTGTTTAAGACCATAAAAGGCCTTATTCAACTTGAAAACATGGTTTTCATTCTCTGACAACTAAAATCCTTTTGGATTCTCTATGTAGAATTCTTCCTCTATATCCCCGTTTAGGAAGGTTGATTTTACGTCCATATGATACACTTTAATATTCTTGGAGAATTCATAAGCTAGGATCAATATGATTGCTTCCATTATGGAAACTGGGGAAAACATCTCTTCAAATTCTATACCTTCAACCTGAGTGTATCCTTTACATACCAATCTTGCTTTATTCTTGGTGACTTGTCCATCTTCGTTCAATTTGTTTCTGAAGACCCACTTTGTATTGATCACATTCTTGTTCCTTGGCCTTGGAACCAATTCCCAAGTGTCATTATTCTCTATCTAATCTAACTCTTCATCCATGGCTTTAATCCATAATTCATCCTTGTTGGTTTCTTCAAAATTGTTTGTCTCAATTGTGGATAGTAGTGCTAAGTGCATTTTTTCTGGTGAACGGATTCTTCTTCTAGTTTCAACTCTTGCATATTTATTCCTGATAATATGACCTGATGGATGATTATTTTGTACTCATATGCTAGGTGTCTTTGGATTTACTTGAATATCTTCTTGTTATTTCTCTACTTCTAACTACTCTTCTTCATCTTCCTCTTATGCTACTTATTCTTCCTTTACTTCTTCTTCATGAACCTGTTCCATTGAATCCTTGCTTTCTTCATTTATCCTTCATCCACCCATCTCATCAAAAATCACATTGATGCTTTCCATAGTTTTTTTGAGCCTTATATTGAAGCATTTTATGCTTTCCTTGTGCTTGAGTACCTAACAAGTATACGTTTGTTAACATGAGATTCAAACTTTCCCATTTTTCCATCTTCCCTTTTAATGTAGCATTTTCTTCCAAAAACTATGAAATGTTTCACATTCGATGGTATTCCTTGTAAATGTGTTGAACCTACACAGAAAATATATAGCTATAAAATGGCATACACATTTTTCAAATAGAATGTGAGAAAAGAAAAATAGGAGAGAAAGAATGGAAGAATTCTCATTAACCAAATGAATGAATGATAATTTACACATGATATACTCTGTATAAATCAAAAAATGTGCACTAGAGGAGAATCTCATGCACCATAGTGGTGGTCTAGAGTGATATGGACACACACCAACAGTTACAGGAGTAAACTTCCACCTAGCCTAGTCTCTTAGGAAGATACATGAGTTAACTACCACCTAGTGTGATTTAACTAGTATCCCAGTCTTCAGTTAATTGACTGAAACAGAGTGAAGTGAGGAGGAGATCAGGCAATCATGAGTAATGCACTAGTATAATGATGATCCCAAGGACAATGCACATGATCTGGTGATGATCCCAATGTTGCATGGTGATTATCCCAATGTGGCATCTAGACTCCACTCAACAGATCAAACTGAAGTGTGAAATGAAGAGAATATCTTGCCTAGACTATAGGAGACTAAATAATGACTAGTAGACACAGGGAAAACCTTCAGAAAAAGAATTCCTAAGTGTGTGTGAAGTATCTCTAACACCCCCCTTGAACATCACTATGGTGAAAATAAAGAATGGGTCCCAGAAATGAGGCCATGCTAGGTACCCAAATACAAAATATACACTTAAATAATTGAGTAAAGAGAGAAAACCTCATGGGAAAACCCCCCCTCAAAGTAAAATGTATGTAAAAAGAAGAACTGACAATTGCTAGGAAACTATGTCCTTGACTTCAAGATGTAGAGAATGGAACTTTTTCTCAGTGAAGGTCTTGGTGAATATGTCTGAACTCTGCTCTGCTGAAGGACAAAACTGAAGGTCAGTGATCCCATCATGTAATAAGTCCTGGATGTATTGCATGCAGATATCGATGTGCTTCGTCCGCTGCCTATGAAATTGATCTCTACATAACTTCAGAGTGCTCTGGTTGTCACACTAAATGGAAATCGACCGATGAAACCGAATGCCCAACTCAGTGAGAAAATGTTGTATCCACATAGCCTAAATGGTTATGTTAACTACCCCTTTATACTCTGCCTTGGCTAAATATAGAGCAATATAAATCTACTTCTTACTCAACCAACAGTTAGGCATAAAACCTAGAATGAGTGAGTAACCAAATGTGTACCTGCGATCAATGTTATCGCCAACCCAGTTAGAATCAGTGAACCCAATGAGGTCCAATGTAGATTCTGTTTCATAGTGGATCCCAAAGGTGATGGTTCCCTGTACGTATCGGAGGATACAGTTTGCAACCTTTCAATGTAGCTCGTGTGGCTCTTGCATGAACTTGGAGACTGCTCCATCTGCATAGGAGAGGTTTGTTCTGGAGTGTGTGAGATACAACAAGATCCCCACTATTTGTCTTTACAGTGTGCTTTCCACGAGTGGAGTGTCTTTGCCATCCTCAAAAATGACTCATGATAGGAAAGGAGTCAGGGCATACTTGCAGTCTGTCACTTGAAATCTCTCAAGGAGATATTGTTCATACTTGGATCAAGATAGTTTGATGCTTGATGCATCCTGGATGATCTTGAGTCCAAGGAAGAAATGTAGCAAAACCATTTCCGTCATCAAGAACATGTTATGCAAAATCCTCTTGACTGCAACAATTGTTGAAATCGAGCAACTGGTGATCAAAACATTATCAACATACAGAATAGGAGTAGAAGTTAATCAAATGTCCTAAGCATGTAAAGATTCAGGTTTGACTTACAATGTACAAAGTTTTGTGACAATAGGTAGGAGTCTGTGTTGGCATACCATGCCCTCGGGGCCTTCTTGAGGCCATAAAGAGACTTCTTCAGTCAAAAGACCAAAGATGAATCTTGCATAAATCCCTGGGGTTGCTCCATATAGATCTCCTTAGAGAGATCTTAATGAAGAAATGAATTCTTCACGTCTGTTGAGGGATCCAAGATCCCTTTAACTCAATAGAAGGAACCAAACCCGCTTAAGAGGCCCAATTAGACTCGTAAGGATTTGATGAGTGGTAAGATTCTCCAGATTTGTGATCTGGCTAGAATTATTGATGGGCTTTAATCGTGATTGACAAATATGTATTTTATGCTAAACCTTTCCTTAGGCTATGCAGTTCTTTTTTGGTTATTTTCTAACATTTGTAACAAAAGAAAGATAGAGCTTAAACTAAATGACAGAGGGAAGTTAATTATGCATTGGGGAAGGATGGGTTTTAGGATAACCTTTATACCTTAGCATGCAAAAAAAGAAGATCTAAACTACTTCAAACTACCATTAATACCATTTTTATTTGTATACATTCAACATTGTCTGAGATAACAGTTACATAAATTAAATATATACGTGACAAGAAGTTAGTGCAAGAAAAAGTAATTTTCAATGCTCTATTATCAATCATAGGTTAACACAATTGATTTATATTCATCCACTAGAATAAAAGAATTGTTGAAGCATTATATGATAACTTTAAATAACAGATACAACAACTCTTACTCAATACAACAAAAAATATTGAATTCAAAGACAGAAATAATCCCCCTTGGTCCAATCACATTCACACCTCAGATGAAATAAGTGTCTTTGGTTCTAAACAAAACTTCTTAATTAAATAACTTGCACATAAATAGTTCTCTTACAATATTCTAGAAAAAGTCTTTCTCTCCAAAACCATCGACCATTGACACAAGGTCGATTCTCCTATTTATAAAAAATAACTAAACTAAAAATAACTACTAAAGTTGTGTTCAGTTAAGAAAATGCCATGTGGTGGACTTTATCTATATGTTTTCTTTTGATTCTCTTTTGATCATCTGGTGGTTTTAGTGAAGTGGATTGTTCCTCTCATATTCTGACCATTTGCAGAAGAGATATTCACATGTATTTTCATATGGGAACATGTGTTGATCCATTAGAGCGGAGAGGACCTCCTTCATCTCAATTTCATATTCCTTGTACTTGATTAGTTTGACACTCAAATGTTGTAAGACTGCAAGAGCTTTAATCAGAGGCTCCATTAACTTCTTCACTTTACTCAGCATATGCTTGAAACCTATGAAATATTTGTTTCGTACACCTGGTCTTGCTCTACATGTCGCTTCACTATGTCATGTAGATAGGAAAAATATTCCGGTGGACCAAATTTTGGCAAGTCGGTATTCCTCATTTCCTTATTGATTTTCTCCCAACTTTTCTCACATTATTCCCATCTCTTCTGCATTTTCTATAGGGGTTCATGCACGATGCTTACCTAGTATTCAACTGCCTTCCTTATTTGGGTGATGTTGTTGTCCATCATCACTCGGATGCCATGCTCTTTTGTATCTCGTCCCTTCTGTACTTCAATGATGTAGTCTATCTTCTCTAAGGCTTGATGTGCCTTCTCATACGATCATTGCATGTCTTTACAAGTTGCCAACCCCATGAGGGTATCTTCTTGGAAATACGTTATGCGAGCGATGAAGAGATCTCTCTCCCTTGTGAATTGCACATACATATCTCGAAACTCACACTTCAAGAGTACCACTGTCTTTGTTGAATTTTGGTAATACTCCACTAGATGTCGCAGATGGTCTAGCTCTTTATTCATGGCATCTACCTCCATTTCATCCATTTTTTTCATGTCTAAAGTGGCATTGGTTATGACCATCCCTGCTCCAATTATCTCATTCACATTGGCATTTTTTGTATCAAACAACGTCTCCTATGTGGTTATGAGAAGTGTTCTATCAAGTGTGAGCTTCATTTTCTTGATTGTTCTTATCATCACAACTTTCCTTTTCCTTTCATAAGCAATTTCCTGTATATCGGTGACTTCATCTACTAGTTCAGGAATCTGTTGATCTTCCCAGGACATAATATTTCTTAGGCTTCCCGCCGTATAGAGATTTTTTATGGAAGGTTCCCTTAGCAGGGGAAATTCCTGAATGTTTTGGTGACTTGGCCTCCGACTTGTCCTTGCCCGCTGATGGAGTCTTGGTCCTATATGGGGAACTAGGTGAAGGATCGACATTAGCTGGGATTTTGGCCATTGATATGTCGATTTTTGGCTACCCCATTCCTTCTTCTTGTTCACTAGCGTCCAAGTCATTCTTGGAGCTATCATTTTGAGGTTGTGTTTCCAATTGATGGAGAAATATAGTGTCAAGAGTGCTCCTAGATACCAGGTCTCCTTCTTGAGGATTTGGAATCACATCATCAGAAACTGGAGAGGATGTTTCCTCTAGTTCCTTCTCCTTTGTGATTGGCACCAGGGTTATGTGCGAGGCATCTGAATCTTCCTCATTGTCATATATCATGATTAAATCTATGAGGACATTAGGAATACCCATCTCACTTGATGTTCTCCCTGACCTTAGCTGAGTTGTAGTAGTCATCAACGATCCTTCCTGTGGTGACATAGGATTGGGGTTTTCTTGATTAACAATCTCCTCTGGTGGAATTATCTTTGATCCATTTAGCTCTTCCTCACGATTGCTTGTATCAGTCGGGGTAATCCTCAAGGGTCCTATCAAAAAGGTTAAGTGGCGGATCTTCACCTAATCTTTGCATAGCTCTTTCGAATTCTTCTAGTAACAATATCCCCCTCCTTCATGCTTTTGTTGCTTCTACTACTCTGTTTTATTCTCTTACCCTGAGAGATTCTTGACTTGTTTTCTCTATTGTCTCAACTTTCTCATCCATAGTGATTTCTTTGAATTTGGTCATATTAGGGTTATCCCTTCTAGGGAGCACCTCTTCCCAATACTAGGCACTCTCATTAAATATCTTGTCTTCGAAGCTATCATGAGCATATGTCCAACATTAGGATACCTACGATATGTTTTGGAGTACCAAGACTTTTCGATGATTCTTGCGGAAATGGCATGTGGGGAACCAATAATCAAGCTGACTCAATCCCTCTTGTTTCTTCTATGCAGTGTCTTTTTCCATGTAAAAACCGATATAAAAACCATAGGGTATGAAATCCCTCTTCTTATATTTTACCAAAGAGGTATTATAGCCTTGTAGGATGGTCTGGTAACAAATTTCTCCCAAAACGAGACGGTCTGGGACATGAACGACACACCAGTAGACCTGAACACTATGATACAAGTGCTTGTTTCTTCAAAATACCAGTGGCCCACTTTGGAAATCATATTTTTTGTTATCGTTGAAAGCCTTGGGAATTCTTTTCTAAATATAATGAAGTGCACTCAGGCTATGAACTTATCACATATCAAATCGTAAAATTTTGTGTACCTATTTTCCCACAAAATGTTGAAATAAACATGTACGGGTAACTCAACAACATGCCAACTTAAATTCGTACATGAAAAAATGTTTATTTCGCATATTACGTCCAACAGGTACGATTCCATGTGGAAAACTAGTGTTTCTCCTTCCTTTAGTGTCTGGGCCTGTAGGATGTTGGTGCTCAGTTGTTTGGAAATATACTCCTCCTATTATTGAAACTACTCCCCAATTGAAACTACTCCTAGATATTGCCAAGGGCATCCACGATTATGAAAATTTAGAGGAATCTTTGTCCCATATAATCGGTAGATTAAAGCCATTAAATAAATATACGACTCCATGAGGTTTACCATGCTATACCAGCCATTGCTCCTATTTGTAAAATTCTTATATTCTTTCCACCATGAGGCCGGTAACCTGCTAGTGTCATGGAACTCATAAAATATGACCACAAATTATGTATTTAGCTTTTCCTCTAGGTCTCTAAGATTGTAGTATTTTTGGACCTCTATTAGAAGAAAGACACCAACACATTCGCCTTGTTCATTATTGACTGTGCACTTTGTCGCGTCTGTGTGGTCAATCATCCATCCTAGGGTTTCAATGCAGGGAAAAAATAGGGTCCAGTAGGCCACCATATGTAGATATGATCACCTAATGTTTGGGAAAACCTGGTTGATTTTATTACGGATCGTTGTGAGGTGTAAAATCCGAGTAATCTTCCTAGTTGATTTTCTTAAAAATATCTCCCCTATGTGGGAGCATTACTTTAGATCTGGTGCTCACCTTTGTGTCCCTGAACACTGGGGGCTGGGTGAATTGTTTCTTAGTGGAGGTTCGGATGACCGATTCCATTTTTGAAATGAAATCAAGTTCTCTTATGGAAACCGGTGTCAACCTTTCATCAATCTCCAATTATTTCATCTTGTGCGTTCTTGGTGAGTGTCTAGTCGTTGGATTTCTCGGAAGAATCTTCCTACACAAAAACAGAATAATAAGATGCAAGCCAACTGTGACAAGTGTTATTCGATGAAATATCAAATGTAATCAATAAATACCATGCTTTCTTCTTCCTCACAGGAAATGACCTGGGCTTACGGGTAATTGAAGTGGCACAATGATGTGTTACCTCTTCGATGCTCTCTCTTTCTCCTTCGTTTGCTTGGGAGATCAACGATTTGCGAATGGAACACTATGCTTGGGCATAAATATAATAAATTTAAAACATACTTGCCTTGCTGCATCGAGTCTTAAATTCTGGAGTACAAATATGATCTATACAATCTATAATAGAATCCACACCGTGCTTAGGATTAGATGCAACACAGGTTGGCGGTGCAAGAGTGTGTTATTTTAAATTTCATCCGTGAATTCAAATTTTGAATGTTGGTCGGCGCGCGACGTCATGTTATTGGTTACGTGTAGCTCTTAATTGTTTTAACAAATCGTAGACCTCATCCTTCACTTATCTAGAGGTGTCTTCTCAAATTACCTGAGCATTTTTTGCACTCCAACAGAACTAGTATGATCAGTATCAGTGATAAGAAGGATCGTATATCGGCCAGGGTCGTCGGTGGATATAGATTCGAACTAAATAAAAAAATCGGTGTTCTAGCAATCTACTGGTAGTTGAAGAGTGCATCGACGTCGACAATTGTCTTTAACGTTGTTTCGTTGGTCCTCCTAAGAAAAACTTCTGATGCCAATACAAACCATCGTATAATGTCTATGTGGAACAGAAGCTGTGAAAGTACATACATGACACAGGAAATATCAAAATATGATGTGGGTGATGACCGAGTGACATGGACTATCCACATGGTGGTTGATTAAACCTTTTCGACATGAGAACATTACTTTTTGACGTCGGTGATTTTCCTTAGGCATATTTGTTTTGGCACGTTGTTTCTTCCATTTTTCTGATGCCGATGGTACATTAGCGATTGATGATCGGTGATTATCATTGTTATGTGGGGAATTTTTCCTTTCGTATTTCACCGATGCCGACGATACATCGACAATCATTTTTAAGAAATAAATTTCGCTGACTAGAACCATCGATGGGTGTGTGGCTCTTTATAAACAATTTTTTAGTTGTATACACTTAATATGGTTCCACATTTACTTAGATAAAAATGTCATTTTGTTCAAAAACTTCAACCAAACCGAATGCAATCAATGATAAAACAAAAAAAATAGAAAAACCCATTGATCCCTACACAACTGACTCCAATTAGAAATGACAAAGTGGTACCCAAAAGAAAAAAATCACAAATACTTTTAGGGTGTGTTGAGTGCTCAACAAATGGTGATTCTCTCAGTGAAAATAGAATTATTCTCTTTTCCTCATGCTCATCTTATGAAAATTGTGTTATAAAAACAAGACCGTGGAGCAATAAAATAAAACAAACGTGAAAAAAAAACATAGAAGATACACAATACAATAGAGACACAGATTTACGTGGTTCACCCAGTGTGGGCTACGTCCACCAAAGAAATTGCCAGGTCCTTGCTTTATTATTTTCCAGCATATGAAGGGATACAACCTATAGAAAACCCGTTGTAACTTCCTCTTCTTTCTCTCACAGTCTTCTATCTCATAATACAATATTCGCCATCAACCATAGCCACAATACATTTCCCTCATAAAAGAGGGTTTCCTTCTAGGGAAAAAAACCCTAACATAATCTCTACCATTAGATCTGCGACCTTATAATGAACAGTCCAGATTTACAATGAAATTACAATATACATTTACAAGGCAATTTTTCCTTCGAGGGATTCGCCCTTGAACTCTCGTTGGGGTCCCGCTTGCCCCCAGACCCCCTAGCCGGGAGGATAGCCCCCCCGGACCCTGCAGAGGGGGTACCCCCCCTCTACACTCCCCCACGTGGAAGAGTGTACATACTTCTGGGTTGTAAATACTTCATGGGGTATAAACATGGATGAAAGTAAAAGACCTCTGAATCAGGAAGATAATCAGGCTCCACAACCAACAAATTAGTCAAGAAATCATCTAACTCTATTCTATTATTTCAACAGATTCTTTTTTATCAATGTGTTCATAAGTTCCCAGGTTCGCGAATCTAGATCCACCTGTGGGGCTTAGATTTTCCATCCCATTTCCTATTAACCACAATCCATGTCCTTTCTTGACAAGATCCAGGTAGGGAATCCATTGGTGTGAGTCCATTTAGCTATCATTCCTTTCTTTCGGCAATTCTCCACTTCCAACGAGCATCCATAGCCCCGACAGAGTCACCCTGACATCACATACCTTGCTCTGTTGCCAATGAGCATCCATATCCTCAATAGATTTATCTCCATACCCTCTCAGACTTTACAATTTTTATGGATCATCTTTTTCTAGCATAAATACCAAGAGTGATTTAGAGAGAAGGATATCTATTTTTTTTGACAAGGTGAAAGTGTTAAGGCGGAGCTTTCCCTGGTTGTGTCCATAGTTACATGTGATTCTCTCCATCTAGCCATATTTCAATTTATCTCTACCAGACCACTAGGCAGACACTTCATCTCTTCCCGGAATGCTTACAAAGACAAATATGATTTTGAAAATTTGTGTTTGCCCAATGTCTCTTCTTTTGCATGTAAGTGTAGGTTAGGATGAGAGTCTGCTTCATTGTATCTATTAAAGTCAACCATTGCTTCACAAAACACAACTTAATTAAAAGAAAATACAATCAAAAGAGAGAAAATAAAAAAAGGAGTTTGAATACGGTCTTCCCTAAACCCACAAACTCATCCTGATCAAAATGTATGCTAAAAAATTAACGAAAACTCAAATAAAGAATCAAAAGACACATATGTTTTTTTTTTTAGGAGAAGTATTGTTTTAAGGCATGGTCATTCACTGGGAGGGTGTCAGATTCCCCCCTCAGATTCTGTAGTAGGTATGTTCTTGTTCTGATCTTCTGGACCACCTGGAAAGGTCCGAGACATAGATTTTTGAACTTTGAGTGTTTTCCTTTGGACTCATTTTCTTTATCCCACTTCAATACTAGGTCTCCCACCTCAAAATGTTTTTCTTTGGCCTTATGTTTGTTGAACCATATTTTAACTACATGCTAATGGGTGGTGAAATTAACTTTATCATTTTCTCTTTCTTCATCCAAAATGAGAAGGGTATCAATCCTTTGTTGTAGAGCGGATGAAGTTTTTCCTCTTGATGCTTGGGCAAGATGTGAATATGGAAGATACAATCTGTTTGGAAGAATGGCTTCTTTCCCATATACTAGAAAGTATAAAGAGTTTCCTATGGCATATTTAGGCGTTACTCTGTCATCCCATAAGGCATTAAGAAGAAAATTATGCCAATTCCTATGATTTTCAACAACTTTTTTTTTTTTTTTAATTCTCACCGGGTTTTTATTAGTTGACTCTGCTACCCCATTCCCTTGTGGATAGTAGTTTGTAGAATATATTATTATTATGTCCTTATCAAGGGCGAATTTTGTCAAGCGCATGGAACAAAAGTAGGAATCATTGTAAAAAATGACATAGGACATCCCAAACCTTGTTATTAGTTGTTGTTCTAAAAATTGGATCACTACCTTTTCATTAACGTGCATGAGAGGGATAGCCTCCATCCATCTCGTGAAATAATATGTAGCAGTCAAGATATATTTATGTTGTTTCGAAGAATTGGGAGAAATTTCTCCTATGACTTCTATTCCTCGTTACTTGAATGGTCTGGATACGGTCATCGGATGGAGTGGAATGGCTGCCCTATTTTCCCTATCAACTCTTACTTGACAAGATTTACATTTCTGGGCATATGCATGAGTGTCCTTGAATAGAGTAGGCCAATAATAACCATCCCTTAATATTTTGTGAGCCGTGGTTTCTCCTGCAAAATGTCCACCCGATGGACCGTCATGGAGTTCTCTTAGTACATTTTCTGCATCACCATGTTCAAGACATCTAAGGAGTACTCCATCATAGTTTACGTAGAAAAGCACATAATTTATGAGGCGATATTGAACGAACTTTAACTGAAATCTATCATTTCTCTAGGGTTTAAGTTTTTTGGAAAGGTTCCATGGTGTAGGAGATAATACAGGTTTTCGTACTAGGATGCTTGTGTGGGAGGAGCGTACATGGTTTTGCTGCACCATAATGAAGTCTTCTGCGTTGATCAGATCTTGGGCCTCAACAACTAGTTTACACAATTCTTGACCCTTGACTATTTTGGTAGGTTTTATGTCTAAATCAAATTCTTGAACCACTTCCATCCAATTTCCCCTTCTTTCTCCCATTTCTTGTTGGGTGAACAATGATCTGACTGCGGGGTGAGGTACTATGACTTTAGTGTGATTTTTTCAAGATATAGGATCTAGAATGTTTGACTGTTTTATAAATTGTGTAAGCTTGTTTGTCTATAGTCGGATAGTTGAGTTCGGCCCCTTGAATATTAGTGCTCATAAATGATATTGGTGCCTCATTTTTTTTGTCTTCCTTTTGGGTAAGTATTGCGGCCAAGGATTGGTCAGAAGCAAAGGTGTAAGGAAAAAATATTTGTTGAAATCAGGGCTTCGTAGCATTGGTGCTTGCGATATTGCAATTATGATGATGTTGAAAGCTCCTTTCCTATATTCATCCCATTTAAACTTTTCATCTTTGCGAATCATTTTTTGTAAAGGTTTAACAGTTTCAGCGAAGTCAAGAGTAAATTTTCTCACAAAGTTGATTTTCCCAAAGAAGCATTGCATGGCCTTTTTATTGTGCGGCAAGGGGAGTTGATATATAGATTTTATCTCCTCAGGGTCGATGCTAATTCCTCCTTGAGATATGATATGACCTAATAATTTTCCTTCCTCTACACCAAAGATGGTTTTCTTAGGGTTCAAAGATATTCCATATTTGCTACACCTTTCAAAGATCTAAGTCAAATGTTGAATGCGGTCTTCCTTATTTTTTGAGTATATCGTTATGTCATCTAAATAGACTACCACAAACTTATTAATAAATCCCTGAAAAGCTACATCCATGGCCCTCTAGAAGGTCTCCCCTACGTTAATCAGCCCGTTGGGAATGCGTTTATAAGAAAAGGTTCCCCACTTGGTTCAGAAAGTAGTTTTTCATCGATCATCTTCTAAAACCAGGACCTGGTTATATCCCGAGAAATCGTCTAGGAGGGAAAATTTTCAGAGACGGATACTGTTTGTAGGAGTTGTTCCATGGATATTTGTCCTTTTCTGTTTCTCTGTTAAGGTTTCTGAAATCCACACATAGATGGATCTCCCCAAAATTATTTCTGGCATGCACCAGATTGGCCACCCAGACTGAGTGTCTTACTTGAAAGATAATCTTGGCATCTAATAATTTTTTCAGCTCCTAACACATCATAGGTTCCAAGTATGGGTGGTACTTCCTAAGATTTTGTTGGAAGGGTTTTACTCCAGAATTTAACTGGATTGTGTGCTGGATAATGCAAGTATCATAAGTTTTTGATTCTTGGTAGGACCAAGCAAAGACATATTGATATTCTTTAAACAGTTTGAAATAAGCCTTCTTGTCTTCTTTGGGCATTTTCTTACCCAAATTGACATTCTTGGGGTTTTCAAGGGTTCCTAGGTTTATAGTTTCGTATATAGGACATGAGGTCCCTGTTTTTTCATTCCTTGGCACTCTAAATCTTTCCCTTTGGTCAAAAAGGTTCTCCAGATTGGCCACTACTTTTGGTATCATGTGGAACTTTGGTTTATCATCAGAGTGATATGTTTCCTTCTTTTGTTTGTGGATATTTGATTATGTGAGTAGTTCTTGGAATATTTCATCATTTATGTCCAAATCCTTAAAATTCTCCTGATTAGTCAGAAAATCTACAATCTGTCCATCCCCTTCAAAGACTTTCCAGTTAGAAATGTTGTTAGGTATCAAGGGTTTGTAGAGAAGTTCTACTGAAAACCTTGAGGTTTCATAGTATTCTAAATGAGATAATCTTGAGGCCGCAATGGCTAGAGTATCATCAAGGATAGTTTTCATCCTAGGAACATCAGTAACGTTAAAGGACTCAAAATTGTCTATTAGTTTGTGCACCTCTTGCTGGTAATTTCTTAAGTGAGGTGTATTGCAATGGATGGTATTATTTACTTTCCTAATGATAATTTCAGAGTCTCCAAAAACCTTCAATTCCTTGATGTTTAAGTCGATGGCTTTCTTTATTCCCTGGACTAGAGCTTCATATTCAACAATGTTATTAGTACATTAGAATTCTAATATGTAGGATAAAAAGTTTTGTTTCCCCTTTGGGTCAATGTGGATGCATCCTGCTCCCGACCCTTCTTTCCATTTAGAACCATCAAAGTACAACGTCCAAATTTGTGGAGGGGAATCCCTAACTTCTTCATGTTTAGCAATTTTTTCAATTTCAACCTCCTTGTTTTCTACTCTTGTGGGAGCATCCTGACAGAGGATGATCTCTCCTGCGGCTACTAGTAAGCTTATTTGAAAAATCATTTCGGATTTTTGTGTAGGATTTATGTCAGACACATGAGGGGCAAAATTACCGAAATCATAATCACAAGAGTAGTTTCCTAACACAGGGAACTCTGTTGACGAGGGTTCATTTGGGGTCTCTAAATCAGTGAAGGTATGTTTGAGGTATCTTTCTCTGTCGATCTTGATCATGTTTGGATGTCCTTTTAATGGAAACATGAGGTGAGCCCAGTCAGTACTAAAGTATCTTTTTAATTTCTCAAACCAGTCTTGGCTAAGTAGCATTCCATAACCCTCTGGGATGTCTACCACAATTATGTCAATTACTTGAACAAATTTGGGGTGTGTAGTCATTCTTATCATGACATATTTTAGTTCCCCAATGACCCTTACCTGAGTCCTATCTAGTTGTATAATGTGTTAATCGCTTTTCAGTGGGGTTGCATTCAATGTCTTGCAAATTGACAATGGCATGATATTTGAAGATGCCCTTGAATCGACTAGGAAATTATGTATATTTTTGTTGAAAACCTCAAACATCAAAAGAAAAGGAGGAACAAAAGGCCTTCATCTTTTTTCTAAAGAACAAAGATTCACACTTGGCTTATTTGTTAAATCTATGGGACATGGGACCTCATTTTGATCAACGCTTGTTATAGGGGTATCTATTAATTTTAAGGATTGTAACATAAAATCCTTCTGTTGAGGGATCCTAAACATGTCCATGAAAGACACATTAGCCTTCATCTTGATCTCTAAGTATTATACTACGTTGTAGTCTAGCTTAGGTGCTTCTCGTGTGTGTATGTTTGTGGGGTTTATTTGGGAAGAAAATAGCAGTTTGGGGTGATCGGTAGATGGGTTCCCTATAGATAACTGAGTAGTGGTGGGGTTACTTTGGATCGGTTGAATTTTACCTCGCATATGTACAACTAGAATCTCAACGGCAGGTCCCTACACTTCAACGACGTCATTGAAAGGAATCAGGTGGTTGGAATCCCATAACAGCATGGTTTTCTCTTCTAGTGGCTCTTGACTTTCTTGATCGATGGAATTCATTGCCGAGCTACTAGGTTGTTCGGTTAGAGAACATTTGTCTAGGAGTTGATTAGTTTTCAGAATCATAGCATGAAACCATTGAGGTAAATCCCTTTCTAAATTCTTTTATTAGTGATACATACAGAAAGAGTCATATGCTACATTCCCTAAGTCGACGTTTAGGTTAGTTGGGGGAGGTTTTATAGCTTTGAAGGGTGGATTTATTTTTAAAAAGGGTTTATAAGGTCTTTGATTTTGGTTTCCTTTCCTAGCACTCCTTTCCATATCTACGATCTCGTTGGATATTTTTTTTATCATTCACTGCAGGTTTTCTAGATCCCCTCCCTCTTTCTCAGGACCTTTTTTTGTTTGTTTTCCGAGGGGTCTTGTTAAAAAAATTCCTCTCTTAGGTAGAGGTTGATTTTCCTTTCTTATTAGTGATATCTTCCCTTCTTTGCATCCTTTCATTTGGAATTCAATCTTTTATCTTCTTTGAAATTTTCAGTAAGAGTATGTTTGGTGTTAGCGACATTTCTTGTTCTAGGCGCAAAAGTATTCGGGTCTGCAAGTCGCACGAGAAGCGCCCGAGCACAGCATGGAAAAAATCTCGTTTTGAGGCTTCCAATCAAGTGGGCGGGTGGAATTACGATGTCAGCAGCCCAGATCCATCCATAAGAGCAGATCAATGGTCATCGGAATATCGGGGCTAGCAAGTTGACCGATGTATAATGTCAAATAAAGAGGCTTTATGCTGAGACTGAATCTGGGTTGTCCGATCTCGCGACACATAGTGCGAGATCTAGTCGGCATATCGGCAGTCGTGAGTTCGAAGGGTGAAATTCCCTCATCTCACATACCGAAACCCTGAACCCCGGAGTGTCGAAAGTGCCCAGAGGCGGGCCCGCAGTATCGCGAAGTAGCCTCAACCGTTCATCCACAGGAGACACCTAGCGCGCGATTAGGCTCCTCGCCTTTTCTCCCATCGCAACTTCGAAATACAAAAGAATAGCCTATCATATTCCCGATGTGCGAGGTGTCGGGAGCATCCAGGACCTAGGCCCGCAGCATCACCAAGTAAGTTTAGGGCCGTCATATCTGAGAGGGATGCGTGGCGCCCAATTAGGCCATCTCGGCATTTCGATCATCGCAGATATGAATAAGCAAGGATTAACTCCTTCCATTTGCAAACGCTGAAAGAGTTTTGGGAATAGACATACGGTCGCAGCCCGTGGTCACTTGGGAAAGAAAGGAGCCATGAAAAAGGGGCCAAAGGCGTCGAGTCTAGTTGCTGAAAGGATCATCGTGATCTCCATGCGCCATCTGATCCGACCTTGATCCTGGTTTTCATCTGGAGTAAATGAAGACGAGAAGGGGTGGTTGAAACCTCTCCTCAGGCATTAAGTGCAAAGTATGGATAATCTGGCAGGCGGTCTTCTCGAGAGGGTCCTGTGTACCCATTTTTCTAAAGAAGCCATGCTGAGTCTTCGATCAGCCAGAGGAAGTCTGCACACGCTAACCCGACACTTAATGGCTCAGCTACTCCTCCTGTAGGAGCCATGCGTAGTTAAGGTGGCGTCTGACAAATAATACCCGTCCGAATTCAGCTGAAAGGACACCAAGTCGTGGATGACTGAGCACACCGCTGTTAAGCGAATTTTATGAGTATATAGACTCAGTCTTTGTATTTTGTAAAGCATCGATGGTAGAGCGAAGCTCCCGGTTGTAAAGTTTTAGCAAACACCCTAGTTCCTAGGTTATGCATTTGTATGTAATATTTCTTGTTTAATCAAAGGAAGATTCCTTATTTCATCTAGTTTTCATCTCATACTGAGGGAGTTCGTGATCGACTGATTCACACGAATTATGGCAATTATGCTGTGATAAAGGATTTATTGTGGCATTATTGTTTTCTCCGGTTTTCTGCGTTTGAATGTAAGAAGATCTTGCATTTAGATGTCTTCTTCTACAGTCTGTTAGGAACTTGATGTTTACGATAGACTTTAGCATCTCTCTAATATAAGTCTTCCCCCTACTCACCCTTACTATAACTCACTGTCTGAAGTTATCTAAGACCTTACTTGCCCATGCATGCTTGGCCTAGTTTCGGAGTTAGAACCACATCGTTGTGAGTTAACTTCCATTTGATCACCCCATTAAAAAAATCGTGACATAAACCGATGGGTGTCAGGCTCTACTCCTACTGCAATCCAGGGGTGACTTTCATCGCCAACATTTCTAGCGCCGTTGTTGGGGATGAAGTTGAAGATTTTCCCTGGGCAGAATGACATTGAGCCTCTGATTCTGAAGGTGCATCAGACATCAGAGCCCTTAAAGATTTCTATTTTGCACCTGGCGACTCCACTGTGGCAACTCCATTGNACAAGTTGGGAGGAACCAGCTGAGCATTTACTGGACTTCCATGAGGCTATTCACCGACATAATATCATGCATGAAGATGTCCAGATTAATCTCTTCAGGTATTCATTGAAGGGGGCTACTCTTGAATGGTGTTGGTCTCTTCCTGCTGCAAGCATCCACTCTTTAACAGGTTTTCATACAGCTTTCAATTCATTTTGTAAAGACTATTATCCAGTTGATTGTTTGTTCGAAAACTGTTGTGAGGAGTTTTCTTTGCTTCATGAAGCCTCTACTGGCCCTGAAGACCATGTCCATGATAAAGCCTTTACTTTGGAGGAAAGCATTTGCCATGAAAAAATAGAGGTGTTGAATGATATTAATTGTGTTAGCCCTAGAACAGAAGCATCTAACATTATTTCAGATGCACCTGTTCTTTTAGATGTTCATAATGATCAACATGCCTCTTGTAGAAATTGCAAGTTTATGGAGCAAATTTGGTCTATAGTAAATGGCTCACTTGGGTATCGGGTTGAAGCAGATGTTCCTAGCAGCTCTTCTCATGATGATGAAGACCCTCTCTTTTTAAAAGAGGGGTTAGTTGTGGAAGAGGATTCTTCTCTTTTCCCCCAGGGGGTTTCTCACGATATATCTTTACCTGGGATTAAAGAGAAAAGGATTATGTATAAGCATCTAGAAGCAGCAGGTCCCACTGTCCCTGAAACGGAAATTTTTGACAGGATCACTGTTCTGGAGGAGGGTCATATCAATGAAGGACAACTCCTTTTTTATGTATATTATAGTGATGATGAGCAACAAGATTATCCTACATTTGATCATTATAAAGATACTGAAGAGCTAGTCAGCAAGCAGAACCACCCCATGGTCCCTATTTATGATGAATACGAATCTGACCTGGGGGAGAGACAAGAAGAGGAAAAGGAACAAGAGGAATAGCTGAGCACATATTTCATTCCAGAGTCAGTCAGCGAGCAAATACCGCCTGAGATCAGTGAGGCTACATCAGTTGTCCACTCACCTATTCTTATCAAAGATATTCAACCACATGTGAGCAACTCTGTAGCAGAGGAGGTTGCCTGTCACCAATTTTCCGAAATTCGCCACTCATTCTATGACCCTGTCGGTGAATACATGGAGTGGCATGTCCTTTATGCCTTGGAGCCACCCTATTCCATATCAACTTCACCCTGTGAGAAGAAGTTGAAGAATGTAGCCATTCTGCTGTCACGTTTACACCATCTACTGGTGATCATCGACAGAAAGAAAGATCTTCCCTTCAGGAAGTTGCTTGATTGGCTATGGTGGAAGTCTGCTTTCACCTAGCCCCATGTAAAGTGTTTTATTAGTTTAGGATTGTATATAAATAATCTCCTTTGAGCATGTATTTTTATTTTGTTGCTTTTATTTTTCGGCTTGTATTTTCAGCAGCGAGATGTTTTGAGCCTGACTCCATAGCCCAACAGCAAGGCACTGAAGCTGCGGAATGAGTTCTTAGAGCATCGCAGGGATGAATCTATTCCCCATGGAGCCTAATGTTAGCGACATTTTTTGTTCTAGGCGCAAAAGTATTCGGGTCTGCAAGTCGCACAAGAAGCGCCCGAGCGCAGCATGGAAAAAATCTCGTTTTTAGGCTTCCAATCAAGCGGGCGGGTGGAATTACGATGTCAGCAGCCCGGATCCATCCATAAGAGCAGATCAACGGTCATCAGAATATCGGGGCTAGCAAGTTGACCGATTTATAACGTCAAAGAAAGCGGCTTTATGCTGAGACTGAATCTGGGTCGTCCGATCCCGCGACACATAGTGCGAGATCTAGTCGGCATATCGACAGTCTGGAGTTCGAAGGGTGAAAGTCCCTCATCATCTAACATACCGAAACCCCGAACCCCGGAGTGTCGAAATTGCCCAGAGGCAGGCCCGCAGTATCGCGAAGAAGCCTCAACCATTCATCCACAGGAGACACCTGGCGCACGATTAGGCTCCTCTCCTTTTCACCCATCGTGACTTCAAAATACAAAAGAATAGCCTGTCATATTCCCGATGTGCGAGGTGTCGAGAGCATCTAGGACCCAGGCCCGCAGCGTCACCAAGTAAGTTTAGGGCCGTCAGATCTGAGAGGGATGCGTGGCCCCCAATTAGGCCATCTCGGCATTTCGCTCATCGCATATATGAATAAGCAAGGATTAACTCCTTCCATTTGTGAACGCCAAAAGCATTTTGGGAATAGAGACAGGGTCACGGCCCATGGTCACTTGGGAAAGAAAGGAGTCGTGAAAAAGGGGCCAAAGGCGTCGAGTCTAGTTGCTGAAAGGATCATCGTGATCTCCATGCGCCATCTGATCCAACCTTGATCCTCGTTTTCTCCTAGAGTAAATGAAGATGAGAAGGGGTGGTTGAAACCTCTCCTCAGGCATTAAGTGCAAAGTATGGATAATCTGGCAGGCGGTCTGCTCGAGAGGGTCCTGTGTACCCATTTTTCTAAAGAAGCCATGCCGAGTCTTCAACCAGCCAGAGGAAGTCTGCACACGCTAGCCCGACACTTAATGGCTCAGCTACTCCTCCTGTAGGAGCCATGTGCAGTTAAGGTGGCGTCTGACAAAGAATACCTGTCCAAATTCGATTGAAAGGACACCAAGCCATGGATGACTGAGCACACCGTTGTTAGGCAACTTTTCTGAGTATATAGACTCAGTCTTTGTATTTTGTAAAGCATCGATGGTAGAGCGAATCTCCCGGTTGTAAAGTTTTAGCAAACACCCTAGTTCCTGGGTTATGCATCTGTATGTAAGATTTCTTGTTTAATGAAAGGCAGATTCCTTATTTCATCTAGTTTTCATCTCATACTGAGGGAGTTCGTGATCGACTGATTCGCACGAAT